>JARQOC010000006.1:131037907-131208374 GCA_033576535.1 Allobates femoralis
ATGTTATACTGCAGATATTTATAGAGGCTAAGTCAATATGTAACAGTTCAATTTGGGTTTTTGCTGATGACCAACTCCATTAGACCCCTGATGACACATACAGCATTCTTCAACAGCAGATGAATAGAGTGAGCTTGGAAGTTGAGCCCGCTCCTTTCCTGACAGATGATGCTTTTATTCTGCCATCATCTGCTTTTAATAGGCACAAGTAGTGCCAAGCTCTTCCTCACACAATTGCAGGATGCCAATGGCTATCCAGGACAACTTGGTGCCTATTGAAGACCCTGTTGTGATGATACTCCTGTGAACACCACCCTATGATATGTGCTATATAAAATAAAAAAAAACAAACATAAAAATGTAAAACACAAAATTAAAATCACGCTACTTTTTCCTTATTTAAAATAAAGATATTAAGCAAATATACTCACTTGGTATGAAAACGTCTATAAATACCTGAATTATGAAAATATACATTTGATTAACTGATTGGTAAAAACAGTAAGGAGTAAAACAGTTGAAATTCCAAAATAGCAATATCTTGGTCACAAAGAGTTGCAACAAGTTGTTTTTATCTACCTGAAGATGGTATCAATAAAAATATCAGCTTGTGCTTGAAAAACCAAGGCCGCACTCGGCTGAAAAATGGAAATGTCTCAGACACTAGAGATACAAGGACATTTTTTTAAGAATTTCGGAATATTTTTCACCACTAAAAAAAAATCTATATAGTTGTACTGACCTGGAGATTCATATTGCTACATAATGTTTGGTGGACAATTACTGTCATCAAAACAAAAGAAGAAGAAAAAGAAATGCAGAATTGCATTTTTTTGGCAATTTTACCTTGCTTGGCATTTTTCCCTGATTTTCCATTTTATGGTACTATTGTATGAAAAGAAAAATTAGACGGTTATGGATCTTGGAAGAAGCAGAGAAAAATTAATTAGCAAAAATGAAAAATCACCAGAAGGGGTTACGTTAAAGACAAATGATTATTAATAATTAGTCAGTTTTATATAGAAACAAGAGTATTTAACGCCTTTACTTAATATGTATGGCTTTCTAATGGCCACTTTACACGTCCCAACGTCGGTCCGATATTGGATACAACGCCGCGGGAGCGCGCTTTTTCTGGGCAGAATTCCAAGATCGCATAGGAGATGTTACACAGCGTGATATCGGCAGACAAAGCCACTACGATGTGTACGCCCCCTTGTACGGCCGACCCAGGAACGACCATTTAACATGGGAGAGAATAGGGGAAGTTGTACTCCACATCGTAGTTGGGCTTTTACACAGCACGATCCAGCCACAACTTCCATCCAATATCGGGCAGTTGGAGAGCAGGCTCATTTGATCCCCGATGTCGTTTTGGCATTGTTCGTGCATGGTATTGGACATTTACACCATACAACGCACGAACGATATCGGGGCAAACGCACGAACCACGTGACTTTTGGTCGAAGTTGGACGCCGATATCGGGACGTGTAAAGTGACCATAAAAGTTTGGCTAAAATATATTATTTATTAGCATTTGAAAGCTTTTCAACCACTTTCAGATAAGCTTTGAGCTTTAGTGAATATTTCACACTAATAATCAACTAAAATGTCAGCAGAATGCAGGTGAATGAGGCTTCTAGTTACACACAGTCAAAACAATATGACTGCATTTTAGGTCCAGTAATCTTATATTGCATATTTATTTATTTTACTCATTTATATAGCGCTATTAATTCCACAGCACTTTAGAAACTGTCCCCATTAGGGTTCACAATCTAAATCCCCTATATGTCTTTGAAGTGTAGCAGGAAACCCCCAAAAACACAAGGAGAAGATACAAACTCGTTGCAGATGTTGTCTTTTATGAGATTTGAACCCAGGACGCTAGTATTACAAGACTGCAGAAACCACTGAGCCACCATGCTGCATTTAAAACATCATGCCATATCAGAACATACTCTTCAGGCGCGGATGGGGAACCTCCAGCCCATGGGTCATTTACGGCCCACAATTACTTTTTCTTTAATTCGTTTATAATCCAGCTCACCTGTTCCTTTTGTGCTCCAGAGAATTCCCAATACATCCAGAAAAAAACTTTAAAGTCTGGCACCAAAAGTTCTTAGTTCCAAAAAGATTTCTTTATTAATTTACAGCATAAAAAGCATGGAAAATCGAGGCTATACCCAGTCATGACTAAGAGGCTTGCACTTACCGTAATCGGACTATACTATAGCCTCGATTTTCCATGCTTTTTATGCTGTAAATTAATAAAGAAATCTTTTTGGAACTAAGAACTTTTGGTGCCGGACTTCAAAGTTTTTTTTCTGGATGTATTGGGAATTACGTTTTCTGCAGCCCCTTGGGCAGATGCCCGGACATGCAGTGCTCACAGTGCAAACTATGCCAGCCCTCTAAACCCCTGTTCCTTTGCAACCATTCGCCCACTGCTGTGAACACTGTGTGGGCATGCATTGGAGGATTACATTCTCACGCTGTCTCATGCCAGCGTCAAGACGTACTTTGTGGGCATAGTTAGCCCCGGCCTCCCAGTGATGTATATGCCTCATCCTCCGCAGTGATATATGTGTACCACCCTCCTCAGTGATTTACATTCCCCAGCCTCTCCTGTGATGTATATATTCCTCAGCTTCCCATATGATGTATATGCCCCCAGCCTCCCTAGTGATGTATATGTCCTAGCCTTTCCATTGATGTACATGCCCCAGCATCCCCAGTGATCTATAGATGTCCCAACATCTCCTGTGATATGCAGATGCATCAGACTCCCCTGTGATTTATATACCCCCAGTGATTCCTGGGATGTATATACCCTAGCATCTCCTGTGATATATATGCCCCCTGTGTCTCCCGTGATGTATATATGCCTTCAGCATCTTCTCTTATATATATATGCCCCAGTGTTTCCTGTGATGTATATGCCCCCAGTGTCTCCCGTGATGTATATGCCCCCAACATCTCCTGGGATTTACATATGCACCAGTGTCTCTTATAATTTAGAAATGCCTCAGCATCTCCTGTGATATAAATACTGCAACCTCAACATCTCCTGTGATGTATACACAGCAGCCCCCATGTCTCCTGTGATTTTATATACTGCAGTCCCCTTGTGAAGTATATTCTGCAGCTCTAGCATCTCCTTTGATATATATGCTCCAGCCTCAGCATCTCCCTGATGTGTATACCCCAGCCCTTGCGTCTCTTATCTAATGTATATACAGCAGTCACAGCATCTCCTATGTGATGTATAGACGAGCCCCAGCTTCTCCTATGTGATGTTTATGCTGCAGTCTCAGTTTCTCTGATGTGAAGTATACAGTAGTCTCAGAATCTCCTATGTGATAGACTGTGATGAATTTTCCACTATAAGGGACATGTAGAGTAATATTCATCTCTGCTCTAAATAAGACACTGCTGGTAGGTCTTTACAAAACTTATCACAGAGAGTGGACAGTGCCCAAGACCTCTGTAAATCTGGAAAATCAGTTGTGAGAAGCAACATTATCAATACCACCTAACATCTCAGCTGCTCCAAAGAGTAGCAGCTTCAGCCGTCACATTGAGTTAATTGTTAATATATCAGCATCATTTTCAAAATTAGTTTTTATGCAGCCCCCGAAAAAAGGATTTGGATACCAACAGTTAAGAGTAAGGTCAATCTTTATATAGTGCAACTAATAAATAGTTACTGTAGTTCCAAAAAGGAAATGTGACTAAAATTAGTTACATTGTAGGAACATGATTGTGAATAATAAGTGGAGTTGCTAAAAGAACATCTACCAAAATACGAAGATATTAATCTCCAAATTAGAAGTTGTTTATGATTCCTTAGGGTTTACATGTAAACCTATAGGAAAATTCAATAACATAAAATACAGTAGGTAGCATACTAAGAGCGAAAAGATGCAGTGAACAAGTATGATAATCATAATGGAAAGGGTCTAACATGAAAATAAACATAAAATAAAAATAGAAGATGAAATACAATAATAAAAAGAACATAAGTGAGTGCACTATGTGCCACCGGTAACGTCTTCTTGTTAATGGGTTCATAGTTGGGGCTCGACTCAAGTACCAAGTATATCAGAAGTCAATGGGAAACTCGAGCATTGTTCTGGAAATCTCTCTCTGTCTCACTCTCTTTATTACTCCCCAGGTAGGAACTCGAGCGTTGTGCTCGAGAACCTGCAATATATGGCCCAGGAATGAGCGTGCCCGAGCACCCCAATGCTCAACCTTGTATCAAGCAGTGCCAAGCTCTCATGACTAGAGATGACCTATAGTGGGTCAAATGTGGAAGTCCAACTTCAAACATGTTGTATTGTGGAAGGTAAGATGTATGAAATCAGAGGTCGTGATGTGATGAAGAAGGTCGTCTAGAATTCTTGGCAAAGTGACTCGGAGAACAAGTCTATCACGGCAGACATCATTCCACATGTTGGAAAAGAAAATGAATGAAATGCTATCAAGACAGATTATGTGATGAAAATAGTTCTCCGGATTGTCAAAACGTCCTAAAATGAGAACATGGATCAGTTCATGAGGTTCTCTGATGGAGACAGAGGTTCTCTACAGATGGAGAAAAAGGGGTCTCACCACAAGCTGATCCCGCATATTATGAGAAAATATAAACTATAAAAAAAGGATAAAGTGTTAGAAGTCTATACAGGGAATATAATAAATTCAAGTACTATATAACAAGGGATGAATTAAAAGAAAGAAATCTGTAAAAATATAGAGAAATGCATTAAAACCAAAGTGCTTATTCAAGCCTGCCAGTGTCACAGTGCCTAGCCTGGAGATCCACATACATTCCAACCTGGCCACCGCAGTGTTGGTATTACCACCATGTGGGCCAGGTAACATCTGGTCATTGGCTTTATCTTCAGAAGCCTAGAATTACAATTATGAAAGGTTTTAAAATGTCTTGGTAGAGTCTTTAATGTTTCACCTTCAAAAGATGTCTGTGGTTTGTCAATGTCCCTGATGTGTTCCCTCACCCTAATTTTGAGTTCTCTTGTAAGAACCACATAGAACTTGCCACAAGGGCACTCAGATTAGATATTCCTTAGACTCTCTTGAGCCTATGAATGTTTAGATCTAATTAGGTTCAGTCCGATCTTGCATAGGCTGCATGGATAAAAGCCTGGGGTCAGATTCATTGTTTGAATGCCACTGGTTCCAGAATAATGGCTATGTACTAGTACGTCCTATAGATTCAGTGAATTTCTTGCAGTAACTCGAGGGTGTTTTGGAAGATAACCAACAGTATGGGATCGACTGATAATATGTTACAATGTTTTTTGAGGACATTGGTAAAGTCTTTCCATTGACTGTTATATGTTGTTAGTTGTAGTCTTTCCTCACTATCTGGCTTTTTTAAATGCTTTGTTGGGGTCTAACTGAGATTTCCTTGGGGTATTGGCTGCTCATTTGAAGCTTTTTGATTGTTTCTCCGGCTATAGCCCCTGTCAAGGAATCAGCTTGTTAGATCAGCAGCCTGAAAACTGAAATTGTCCATAGTTGAACATATTCTCTTGATTCTAAGAACAGGGCAACAGCAATTTCTTCAATAGTAGGCGGTAATTGGGATGATTTAGCATGGGTAAGAGCATTGGTGACTGTCTGTTTCCTAAATACAATGTTGAGGATTTCACCATCATCAGACAGTTTCAACCTTATGTCCAATAATTCTACCTCCCTCCCTTACTTGAATGCCAAATTGATGATCTTGTCATAATAGTTTAGCGTTTACATGAATTGGACCAATTTTGAACTAATCTCCTCTCATACAAACTAAATGTTGTCGATGTAAGCGCATTCAGTTCTGCGCTTTGTGCATCAAAATATTCTGGTTTGTAAGGAAAATTTTGCGTTCCCTGGCGGAAAAAAGAAGTTTGCTAATGAGGGTGCACAGGAGGCCCCATTGCTATGCCTGGAGTCTGCAAACAGATTGTATTTTTTAAAATTAAATAATTAGTTTAGAACATATTTAAGAGGTAAAATAGCAGAAGTTGACATATTTGACCATCTAAGTTTGTGTAGGCCCTCTATGCTCTCTTGTTTTAGCTGTCTCCCCCTGTGCCCTCTCCCTGTCTACTTTCTCTCTCCCCCTGTGTGCAGTCTCTCTCCCCGTTGTGCTGTCTTCTTTCCTCTGTGCTCTCTCCATTGAGCTGTCTCCACCTGGTGCGCTCTCCTCTGTGTTCTGTCTCTCTCCCTCCTGTGCAGTCCTCTCCCCTCATGTGCACTCTCCTTTCAGCTGTCTTCCCCTATGCACTCTCTTTCTCCACTTCTTTGCTCTCCCCCTGTGTGCTCTCTCCTCTTGTGCTGTCTCTTCCCACTGTGCACTCTCTCTCCCTGTGGGCTGTCTCTCCCCTGTGGGCTGTCTCTCCCCCTTCTGTGTGCTCTCTCTTCCCCCTGTGTTCTCTATCTTCCCCCTGTGTGCTCTCTCTCAACTTGTGCTGTCTCTCTTCCGTGCATTCTCTGTCCCCACTGTGCGCTGTTTCTGCCCCCTCTGTTTTGTCTATTCCTCTTTGTGCACTCTCCCCACTGTTTGCTGTTTCTCTCCCCATGTGCTTTCACTCCCCCGTGTGCTCTCTCTCCCCCATGTGCATGCTCTCTCCCCCTTGTATGCTCTCTCTCTTCCTCCTTGGGCTGTCTTTCCCCACTGTGCGCGATAGCACTGTGGTGGGGCGGTGTGGTGCATCACGCTGCCGCCATCTCTGTATAGCCAAGTGTCCGGTAAGTGTGCATGCGCACGTGGATGTGCTGATATGACTGCCGCCGGCGTGTGATAGGAAGCTATTCTGACACTGGATGTTGGTTATGGATGGGATAGGACAATTATGTAAGCCTGAGCTCAGCTCTGTTCCTGCCTGAGGTAACCTGATACTGATCATCTGTAGTGTGAATGTTGTGTAGGCCCAGCCCCCACCCTTATATAGCTGTAATCAGTGTGTGGAGTTGAAGACGGATTTTCCTGACAACCAGCATATGTGAGGTTTAGAAACATCTTTTAGAAGGGTTTTAAATTTTTTTTTCCAGATTTCACTTATGAAGTATATTTGAAAGTTTATTATAATCACTTGCTCTTCATTATTATTAAATAAAAATGTAAACGGCGGTTACACTTTAAATGACAGGCCCATTTTCATATAATTCATGGTGTCCAAATCCATTCACGTTTTATATCACCATGTAGAGTGAATACCGCAAAAGCAGAACCAAAGAAAGAATGGCAGAATTGTATGTTTTACCAAGTCATCCATTTGGGAGTTTTCCTATATTTCATTACCTGGTATGGCCAAATGGATGGTGTCATTTAAACCTACAACACTCATATGTCTATGTTGTCGTAAAAATAAAAAGTTACGTCTCTTGGAAGAAGGGAAGGGAAAATTGCAAATTCAAATGGATGCAGAGACAAGGGATTAACTGTACAAGTGAATATAAATGTCTACATGTATACATTTAGTAATCACTGAATAGTTTTTTCTTGTTCACTGATTTCGCCATAGTTTTACAAAGTAAACAGTGAATCAGGGAAACGTTTGGTCCTTGATAATGCCCGTACGGCTCTTCATCTTTACCATTTAGGTTTGACATCTGATCTACCATGTTGCTGTTTGACAAGCCTGTGCCTGACTGCTGGAATTGGTGAGTGGGACACAGGCAGTGGGCTGGAAGAAAATGGTTAGAACAATGCGTAATACGTTCTGGATCCCCCGGTCTTGTTCCACCAGCTCTCCGTGCTCTCTGACATGCCTTCTCATGGTTGCTAAGCAACCTAAATAGTACCACTCTGCATGGGCTCAAATGCAGGAGACAGGCTTATATTTTTCACAGCAAATCTGTCAGGTTTGGAGTCATTTAGGAAGAGGAAATATGTGCTCTGAATCAGAATGATAAACTGCAATGAATGCGGACTTTTTCGTGAGATCATTGCGTTGTAAACAGGGAAAGAGCCGAGTGTTCCTGTGACCAGGACAGGCTCGTTAGCTTCAATATTATGCTTGTTCCTGTTGGCGTTTATTTTAAGCTTACACATTCATTTGTGAATAGTGATACCGTATAACGGGTTTTGGCAACAAATAAGAATTGCATATCGCTAGTATGGGTGTATTACAGTAATTGACCAAATGAAGATGAATTATTCCAGGCAATGCACATGGGAGACGACTAGCGGAAGCATGGATACTCAATTAAATGGTCTTGTAACACTGTCTGCAATATATATTACACTGTGAATCTGAAAGCCAAATTGCTGCATTGTGCAACAGTGTGTGGGCAGAAAACAATATTGCTTTGGCCTCTGAGAAAGCAAAAAAATGCTGGAGTACATGCATATATACTGCAGATTCCTTACTTGTCATCCATCCTTTACAATACTGTACACTAACATCACACTTGCAGTTTTTTTTATTCAGTTTTTAAGCCATATTTTCTATTTACTTTGAACTCCTCCACTCCTGGTTGGGCTTATGAGTGGCACAAAACCTCTGTATGTATGATTTCTTCAGTCATGTCAATCATCTACCTTTCCTATGGATATTGGCAGAATTAGCAAAATGTCCTATCAAAATGATAGAAAGCCGCTATGGAAAGCTACTCAATTGAATGCAGTGGTCCAGGGTTAAGGATGGTGTTCCAAAAACAAGAACATTTAAAAATGTAGGGTCTCATATGGAGCCTGGTTTCCTATCTTTACTAATTCTCCTTGAAGCCTGACAAAGGATATATATATAATTCCCTGTAGACTTCATGTACAACATTGCGGATTACGGACGTGAGAAATGAGAAAACCAAAATAGAAAGAATTTTATGAATTGTTTTTGTTTGCCTATGTCTTTTTGGTCTTCAGTTCTTTCAAGTAATGATTCCATATTGATGAATTTAGGAGAAAATTGGTCTGCTGTATAGGAATTACAACCATTCTCTTTTCAACCACTGAGAGTTGAGAAACCATATCTCATTTTGTTTGAATATTAGTGTGGATTTGATACTGGGGATTACCTAGGATAGTAAAACACAAATTTCACTTTTACTGGTATACATAGGCTGGTGTGGTGCCCCTGCGGTTCAGTCACCACTATGGTACTGCACCTATCCAATAGGTGTGGCATCATGCTCGCAGGTAAGAGGAAAAAGCTTTGCTGAGACCCCCAACAGACACCCAACACTATCTAAACTCCAGGCCAGGGAGATGCTGGGCAGAAGACACATTCAAAGCAGTCTCAATCTACTGGCTGGAGGGAGGAGTTAGGCTAGGGGTGGGAGGCAAAATGGAGATGTAAGTTTTGGAGTTGCAGTAGAACTGGAGACAGAGCAGGACACACATGGGTCAGCTGCAAATCCCCCAGGCCTGAGAACCTTCAATTCTGAAGCCTGCTGTGTAGGCCAGGCAGAGGAACTAGCTGCACAAGGGTACCAGCCCCAATTCAGCCTGGACATCTTCAGGACCAACCGAGAAACTGGAGGTCACTGGGCTGCATGTATAGTGACTACCATCGTGGACTTTCCCAAAGCTAAGGAACTGTATAGGGTCAAGAGGACTTGCAAGTGAGTCGCTCGGAGGGCTCATAGTCACCTGCCTTTGGAACATGTAACCACAGAGATGCTAGGAGGACAAGGAGTAGATGCATTAAAGAAAGAGAAAGGGCGGGAAGGAAGGCCATATTCCCTATGTCTCAGCAAAGTGGACCCGGCCTACTTGTGAGATGGCCAGGCTGCAATCTTGGTGAACATGATACTCCGGCTGGGTTGTTTCTGCATCGATCTACAAGTAAACTAGTAAGAACTGTGGAACTGTTTGTCTGTGTACTCCTTCCTGCACCTCTATGCACCTTCTACTACTACAACCACAATCACCATCTCTACTTTACCTTCAATACACCCCAGGGGCCGGCTCCTTCTGAGGGGAGTGCTCCAACTAGCTGCCTTAATACCTATCCCTTGGGGACTACTACAAGCACAGCCCTGACCAGAAACCTCAGAGGGTGTCATGACACACTATCCCCCTTGAACTCCCCCTTTTTCAATGACTGGCTGCCGCCACAACCTCCAGTGAAGGCCACCATAACATACCCTGAACTGTTAACCACTGGAGAGTCGAGTTCCCTTGCCCCCATGACCACTGCACTGACCGCTGCATCCACAGTATTGCTTTTGGGGGTGAGAATAGTAATCTTTTTGTTTGTAACTTTAAAGACGCAACTACTTTTATATATATGACCTATCTAAAGGATAGGCCATCATTATCAGATCCGTTGAGGGTATACATGACATCCTCACCAATTAGCTGTTCTTGAAGCCACCCAGATGTTAGCAGCTGAAGAGCTGAACAGCACAGCTCTATCAACTGTGTAGTAGTTGCTGCAAGATACTGTAGATCAACCTCCTTTCAAATGAATGAGTGGATCTGCAATACCCAGCAGCAGCCACTACAGTTGGTGGATCATGTGACGACCATCCGCTGTAAGGCTGAGCTGCTGGTAAGGCAGCACCCCGAGAAACCCCGAGACCCTTAACCCCTATACAGGGATCTGGAATTATAGCGGAGCCCAGGAGGTAGCTACCTATGGGAGCAGCAGAGCAGGGAGGTCGTCTAGGAAGGGAAAAATCAGGAAGCGAAGAACGTAGTCAGGAGTCCGAGTCAAAACCGAGAGGGCAGCGAAGGTCCAAAATCGTCAGGCGGTACAGAGTCAAAAATCCAGGCAAAGGTCAGAGTCAAAACCAAACACACACACTATGTCACTTGGGGAACCAAAACTATATCTGGCGGCCTGCAAGACAGGCTCCAATGTATTTGAAGGGCGCGGTTACCTCCCATAGGCTGGAGCTCACAGCCTGATGACCTCATCCGGACCGCCCCTAGAGCCAGGCCAGATGGAGATGCACGACTGGCTCCACCCATCCCACCTCTGACAGAAGAACGCAGGCTGCGCCTAACGGACACCTCTGCAGGGCCCGCTCTTCTGCGACCAACACCACCCAGAGGGGAAACACAGCGGCGCTCAGCGACAGAGGCAGACGTCGCTGGAGCAGGTCCATATGAGGACAAGGCCTTCCTATCACCAGCACCACCAGACGAAGGAATCCGGCTCCTCCCAGCGGCCGAGGCAGGAACACCGGCCACCGAGTCCTATGGCGATGTGACAGATCTGTGCTGTTCAATTCCACAACTGCTAATATCTGGCTGCCCTTGGCACGGAGAGCAGCTGATCAGTGCAGGTGGCAGGTGTCAGACATGAAAGGTCATGAATATAGAAGTAGTGGAGCAACCCTTTAAGGAAAGTGTTGATTTTTTTAATCCTGAGTTTTTGGATTTTAATGAAAATCCTGAGGTAATTCAGCCCGTCGCTGCCTGCTGGATCCGGCTGGTTACAGAAATATGGCGAAGCCCACGTCATTTTTTTTTCTGAAAAATCAATAAAACAATCCTAAAAAAGGGACTGCATCTTTATTAACCCCTCGACCATGGTCCAGGGGTTAATAAAGATGCAGTCCCTTTTATTTATATTGTTTTATGGATTTTTCAGAAAAAAATTTGATGTGGGCTTCGTCGTATAACGATGCTGGATCCAGCAGGCAGCGACGGGCTGCCCCCAACCCCCAGGTGCCTATTTGTACCTGGCCGGACACAAGAATATAGGTGAGCCCCCTTTTTTTATCATTTCATGAATTTCATGAAATAATAAAAAAAAAAATGCGTGGGGCTCCGCGCAATTTCTATGTCCAGCCAGGTACAGCTAAGCAGCTGGGGGCTGGAATCCGCAGCGCAGGGAGGCCCAAGCTTTCTGGGCACCAGCCGCTGCAAATTTCAGTCCGCAGCCGCCCCAGGAGATGGCGCGGTCATTGAAGCGCCATCCTCTGGCGCTGAACCCCGCTCTTCCAGTGGCCCTGGTGGCGGGTGGCTCACTGGGTAATAAAAAGGGGTTCGGGTCGGCTTTGTATTATCAGCTGGCCCTAAGCCCGAAATTTATGGCGGTCACGCCAATATTAGACATGACCGCCATGAATTTCTAGTAAACTTTGTTAAAAAAAAAACCACAACACAGAGAAATTTTTTTTGTTAAAAATAAAACAAAAAAGACATTAGGGACTCCAACTTTATTCCAAAAATCCTCTTCTGTCCAACGTAGTCCAAAAACGAGATCTTCACTGCCACATTCCTGTGCATAGACACACATGTCTATGCACAGGGAGTGAGCAGGCTGCAAATGACTTTCACTTTCAGGGTTCACCTCAGGTGAACCCTGCTGTGAAAGCCTGACTCTGCAGCTGCCAGCGGGAGTGCTGGCAGAGCAGTGAATAAATTAACTTCAGGGAGGCAGGCAGGCTCCCGCAGGGTCCCGGTGTCCCCCTGGCGTCGGCAGCTGTCTACTGATAGGACCTGCCGTGATGTCACATGACCGGCAGTCATGTGACCATGACTCGGGGAGCGAGTCTGCGGCCGATGCCGGCGGAGGCTGCGGAAAGTAGCCGGCCGGTCCGGTGCACTCACCCCCAGATATGACCAGATAGCTACTGTACACAGTATTCTGGACCCACACAGAATGACAGCTCTCACAGCCTCACTCTCACACACACAATCCTCCCCACACTGTATTATGCACCCACAACTCCCTATACAATATGTTCGCCCCATATTTCTCACATACTGCATGATGGCCCCCATATTACACACATAAAGTTCAGCAGGTGACCAGTTGCAATGGCACATAGAATGAGGAGTCAATGAAAACTGAATCAACAACGCCATTTTATTAACTTTATACAAATAAGGATTATGAGAGATTATAATATGTCATAAGTAACAGTGGTAAATCAAAGTACTTCATGTATGATAGATCAGCAACATCTTGAATTATTCTTATTACTAGCCGTCACTATTGGCGTTATCATACTCTGAGTCCATATCAGGGTTCTCCTCACAATGTGTACAAGCCTCCTCTCTCTGAAGCATGACCTAAGTCCCCACTCAATAACATATCGCTGCACAGGAAGCAACGACATGGTTCTGGATCTTGACCAACATATTCTGCAGCTTTACCATGAAGTTGGGACTCTGTACTTTGACCAGAATAGTTTGGTCTTCCTCAGATACTTCTACTGGGTAAGGTCACAGGCTTTGAAAGGCTTTGATAATGGTTCTTCCACCCAGCTTAGGTCACTGATCTTCCTCTCAATTTAGTTCACAAATATTCCTCTCAGCGTAGGTCTTCTCTGCGATGTGTTAGCTTTGTGGATGCTTCTGTAGCAATGATGCGATAAGCACACTTCACTGCTGTAGGACCTTCCTGTAACAAGATATGGCACCAACCCGCCTCTACTTGGTCCGGCCAGGCTTTTTATGTTTAGTAACACAGGTATCAGCTGACCCAATGTCTCCTCTCTTATCTTCCCCTGGGGAACGTGTACATCGCTCTTTGGTTCCTCCATCTGATATGCCCAGAATTTGTTAGTTCTATCATTTTTGGCCAGAAGATGGTGAAGTTTACTTGCAGACAATTTTGCATCCCCTTACATTCACACAGTATGAATCCTACATAACCCCTTTCAGTATCCCACCACAAATACTGACTAATAAAATAAAAATGACTCATTTAACAATATTTTCTTGATGGGCTGCAGACTGAGGCTTTTCGCAGGAGGCGTGATCTAAGTGATAGACAAGCTCAGAGTGTCACAGCCAGGGCCAGTACCTGTACAGCCCTGGCTGTTTATTAGCAATCACAGCATTTAGAAGCTTAGGAGAGTGCCTGTGCTCCCTCACTTGATTGGGGCCTCCACGTTCACAGGAGTCCAATGGTTGTTATTACAGCAGTAAATTAAATAATGACCTCCTGATCTGTTCACTATGGTAGCCTGTTAGATAATGCCACGAGCATGGTCTAACAGGCGTTCTGCCAATGTCACACTGACAGGTGTAATTTAATATACCACCAATCAGACTAAGGGACCTTTCACATCAGCGTTTTTTGAATTTTGCGGCAGATCTGGCAGGTTTACCGCATCTGCCATGTAACGACTGACTTGCGGCAAGCCACCATTCATTCTCTATGGGACTTGCGGCAGATGCGGCAAGTACGGTTTTGCCACAATCCTGCAAATCCGACACTTGCAGCAAGTCATAAAAACGCGGTTATCTGTTTTTTTTTTCGCTGCCGCAAGTTCCGGATTTGCTGCACTTGCCGCAAGTCCCATAGAGAGTAAATGGTGGCTTGCCGCAAGTCGTCCGTTACACTGCAGATGCAGTAACTCTGCCGGATCTGCTGCAAAATTTAAAAAATGCTGATGTGAAAGCAGCCTAAGAAAAGTTAAAGTTCCATAGGCATTCTAAATAAAAAAGGAAAAGAAAAAATGTTTAAAAAGTTGTAAATAAATTTAAAAAAATAAAGACCAAGAAAAATAAACAGATATTAAGCACTAAATAGAAATGTTTATGCAAGAAGAAAAAAAGTACACATATTTCATAGAATCATTTGGTTTCATCTGAAACAACTCAATCTATTAATTTGTCAAACTAGTTAACTCCTTCAGTGAACACTGTATAGAAAATAAATAAAAACCTTGGCAAAAATTAGGCTTTTTTATCAAACTAACAGAAAAAAGAAGAATAAGGGCCCTTTCACATCAGCGTTTTTCGTAATTCGCGGCAGATGCGGTGTAAAAACCGCATCTGCCGCGTTTGCCGCATAACCGTTCCACTTGCGGCGCGGTTGCGGTTTTTCCCATAGGAAGTATAGGGGGACTTGCGGCAGATGCGGCAAGTGCGGTTTTGCACTTGCGGCAGGTGCGGCAGCGAAAAAAAACGCGGCTGACCGCGGTTTTTTTCGCTGCCGCACCTGCAGCAAGTGCAAAACCGCACTTGCCGCATCTGCCGCAAGTCCCCCTATACTTCCTATGGGAAAAACCGCAACCGCGCCGCAAGTGGAACGGTTATGCGGCAAACACGGCAGATGCGGTTTTTTCACCGCATCTGCCGCGAATTACGAAAAACGCTGATGTGAAAGGGCCCTAAGATGCAATCAAAAAGTCTGAAGTAAATAAATATGGAAACGCTGAAAAGGTCATCTTGTTCTGCAAAAGCCAAGCCATCACACGTCTTCGTCAGCTGAAAAATAAAAAGGCTGAAACTACATTTTTGTGGTGAAAATGTCATTATGTTTTCTTCTCCTCACTCAATGGTATAAAATTCTGTGGCACACCTGTGGTGTCAATATGATCACTGACCCCCAGATGAATTCATTGAGATGTGTATTTCGTAAAAATAAGGCAATTTATGGACATGTTCTGGAGTTTTGGCTTTTAAGGGGCTCTGTCAATATGACAGTATCCACAAATCATAAGAGCAAAAGCTGTCCTATAATATAGTGCTCCGTCCTCTCTGAACTTTCTACTGTCCCTGAAAAGTAGTTCCGGATTACATGTAGGGTGTTGGCGCACTCAAGAAAAGTAGCACAACAAATAGTGTAGTCTATATACTCTTATAACATTTAAAACCTTGGGGTTAAAACAGTATTTTAGTGGTAAAAATGTAATCATTCATTGTCACCACTCAATTGACTAAAATTGTGTGAGGCACATGTGGAGTCAACATGCTCCCTACACCCCCAGATGAATTAATTTTGTAAAATGGGGCCACTTATGGGAGGTCTGCTTCTCTAGCACCTCCAAGACTCTGCCAATTTTACATGGCTCCCTCAAATTATTATAGCAAATCTGTACTGCAATATGGTACTTAGAACTTTGAACTGTGCCTCAAAAGTAGTGTTTGACCTCGTAAGGAGTATCGGCATTCTCCGGAGAACTTGCAAAACAAATTGTACCGTTCTTTTTCTCTTATTTCATCTTTCAAACATTAAAAACTTGGGGCCAAAGCAACATTTTATTAGAAAAAATTGAACATTTTCAATTACTTAGCCTAATGTTATACAATTTAGTGAATTGCCTGACAAATGCTCACTTCACTCATAGATAAATTCTTTGGGAAGTGTAGTTTTCAAAATGGGGTCACTTGTGGGGGTTTCTGCTGTTCTGGCACATCACGGACTCTGAAAATGTAACATGGCATCTGCAGTCTATTCCAGCCAATATGGGGCACCAAAAGTGGAATTGTGTTTGTTCCCTTCCTATCCTTTCATGCACCTAAGCAGTATTTTTTGACCACATATTGGGTATCAGAGTACTAAAGAGACATTAAACAACAAATTTTATGGTCCACTTTCTCTCGTTACGCTTATGAAAATGAACAATTTTTTGAAAAGTAGAATATTTATGGGAGAAATGTATTTTTTATTTTTTCCGGCTCAACTTTATAAAATTCCATGAAGCACCTGTGGGTTCAAGGTGCTCACTACACCTCTAAATAAAGTCCTTGAGGGGTGTAGTTTCCAAAGTGGGGTCATTTACGAGGAGTTTACAGTGTGTAGGCACATCAGGGGCTCTGCAAATGCGACAAGGCGTCGTTCGCTATCTGTTTTAGCCAATTTTGCACTACAAAAGTTGAATGGCGCTCCTTCCCTATTGAGCCCTGTCATGTGCCCAAAAAGTAGTTTTCTGCTGTATATCGGATAATGGGAGAGACAAGAGAAATTGCACAGCAAATTATATGGTTCGTTTCTCCTGTTACCCTTATGAAAATGCAAAGTTTGGGGCTAAAGCAACATTTTTGTTTGGAAAAAGTAAAATTTAAATTTTTTCCTTTCACATTGTTTCAGTTCCTGTGAAGCACCCGAAGGGTTAATTAAAATATTGAATGTGGTTTTGAGCAATTTGAGAGGTGCAGTTTTTGGAATGGTGTCACTTTTGGGTATTTTCTGTCATGTAGGCCACTCAAAGTCACATTAAATGTGATGTGGTCCCTATAAAAATTATTTGCAAATTTAGTTGGAAAAATTAGAAATTGCTGATAAACTTTGAACCCTTCTAACTTCCTAATAAAAAAAAATACCGTATGTTTAAAGTACGATGTTGATGTAAAGTAGACATGTGGGAAATGTTTTTTATTAACTATTTTGTGTGACATTACTCTCTGGTTTAAGAGAATAAAAATAAAAGTTTGAAAATGGCAAAATATTTAAAACTTTCAACCAAAATGCCAATATTTTCACAAATAATCCTAAAAAATGTCAATCTAAGCTTACAAATAACATTATGTACTGTACAACATGTCACAAAAAACAATCTCAGAATCACTGGGATCCGTTGAAGCATTTCAGAGTTACTCTGTCATAAAGTGGCGCTGGTCACAATTGTAAAATTTGGCTCAGTCAGGAAGGTGAAAACAGGGGTTAAAACTTAATATTTGATTAAAACTATTTTGAAAGTAAATATGTTGTAACCCAGGGCTGTGGGGTACTCAGGACCGGGCTATACTGTCTTTGGGGAGCCATGAGGGTCGAGACCTGGTCTACGTGAACCTGGGTGCAGCTGAAAGGGGATTTTGCTTAGTAGGGAAAGGGAATGATGAATAAGGAGATTGTTTGTGACGCCACCCATGGTATGTGGCCACCGCTGCTTCAGAACCTCCGGGGTGATGGATGGGCTGCAGGGATGGAGTGGCTCTCCACGGGCAGAGCAGCTTCCCCGGGGCAGTGTATGTAGTTGGGTGCAGGACAACGGGCTCAAGCAATAGGCAGACTCATGGTTTTGTTGACCAATTTGTCCTTTACTTATGGTAATGGTTATGAGCAGCTGTCCACAGAGTCCTTGCTGAGAGCAACTTGGGACCTTTCTCACCTGGCTGGGTCTTTGGCTCCCTCACTGCGCTTTTTGTGTTTGCTCCTGCCGCTGCATCAGCTACACTGCCGCCCAGTCTGTTCCTGGGAGGTGCCGATATGACAGGCAACTCGAGTCCCTTCTAACCCTCGTCTTGGGTATCTCTTCCAGAACTCTGTCCGTTGCTGTGTCACCAACCATGGTGTGGCTGGGGGACCTGGAATTCCCCACCTTCCGGTATTAACTGCCGGGATATTAGAGCCTACACAGTCTCGGAACCGGAGTCCGTTCTCTGCACCTTCCTCTGGTGTGAGCACAGTGTTGCTCGGCTACCCAGGTGTGTTCCTGCGACTCTGCTCAGACCCTAGCCTTAGGCCTGGTACCGAGTCAGCGATCCTGGGACGAGCTTAAGCGGGTTCAAGTCCACCAGGATGTCTTCTTCAGTCCTCCTAGGAACTGAACTAACTCTGCCCAAGACCAGAATTTATAGGGGAGCCCACCCTGAACCCGGGCTTGGTCTCCCCCTTCTGGCCTGGAGGCAGAAGGTGTTGTGTGTGGTTTGCCTGATGAGAAGGCCCCTTTGTTGGTCTCAGCGTGACACCACCACCCAGGGGCAGTGATGACACAGTGGCACTTAGAGCTTGGGGTGCCAGAAATACTTTTATTATTGGGTTGGCAGTCTCTCTAGATCCACCTCTCTCGCCTTGCTGCTGCAATCATGCCCCGGTGGGTGTGATCATTCATACAGGAGATTACAAAAATTAGAGGCGCAATCTTGAATAATACCCGGTGGTCTAATGGGGATAAATTGTTAGTGGTGGTAATCACCACTCACCTGGACTGGTTGTGTTGTCCATGCACAACCACGGTGTCAGCGTGTAGCTGCTGATTCCAATTTATCGCTCAAAGCGTCGCCGCTCCCAGCCGTCTCCTTAGGTCACGTGTTCTGCCTAGGTCTTCTAACCAGGGATTTCTCTGACATCAGGGCAGGTTCTTTAGTTCTCTAACTAAGCTTCCTCACTACTGTGCAGCTCCAGCCAGATCCCATAAGGGATAATGGTAATGAAAGGCAGTAATTCTGGTATTATTTAGGAGCGCTCAGTAAAGAGAAGCAGATACCAATAATTAAAGTAGACCTGTTTATTCTGGCTTGTCCACTACGCGCGTTTCAACATCGGCCTGCTGTCTTCCTCACCTGAGGAGTATCTGCTTCTCTTTACTGAGCATTCCTAAATAATACCAGAATTACTGCCTCTCATTCAATCAGGAGCGCGCTCCTGATTTAAAATACCCGCCTCTATCTTCCGAGCATGACGCGTGGCGCGTTATTTCATGCCCTGCTCAGTGTGGTGGGTGGGATTCCTGAATGAATTATCACACCCACCGGGGCATAATTGCAACAACAAGGAGGAGGAGAGTGGACCCGGAGAGACTGCCCACCCATCTAGGAATGCCTGCCCGACGCTGGACGTGTAAGATTATACATAGCTTTTTTTGCACATTTATAATGCACATTTAGATCAGATATAGATGGTTAGTAATGTAGTAGGAAACTGCAGGGACTGGTAGTGATAGGTTAGGGGGGTTATACTAAGTGACAGGTTCCCTTTAAAGTTTTCTATGAACTTGCTTTTACTACTTCCAATGTGCGAAGTGAGTAGTTTTAAAATATCAGATTGTATTATCTATATCCTATATGTGTTATTTTATATCTAATTATGTTGTATATACTTACTTCTGTGAATGTTCTGTACTAGTTAACTTAGTTAGATGTACAGAGCCCTACAGTTTATCTTTTATTTTGCATTATTAATTTTACTTACAATTTGTTTTGTTCTTATCAGATTTACAGTTTGTCATCCAAGATTAGCATACACTTTGAAAGCATTTCCAGATGTGAAATTATGAGACTTAAAACAACTGGTAAGTTCCAAAAATATGTATTTTTTTACATTTGTCTTAATAAATTAGTAAGCTATTCAGCTGTGTCTAGAGAAGAAACACAGTAAACTATCAGGGTTAGCCTATGACAAATCTTAATACAAAAAGATTTATAAAAGCTGGTACAATGTAATTTGCAGTGTTTAAAGCATAATAAATTCCTCTTTTTTGTATTATTGCTTTTACATATGCTTATGATGCTAATCTGTGCTGAGGATGGCCTATTCTTCTGCTGATAATAAAGTTTCTTCAAAACTTTGTTTGGTCCGCTGTTACGCAGTAAGTGAAAACAGGTTCCCAACGGCCAGACAAATTTCAGTAAGATGCCTATGTGCCTATGTACCTACTAGTGATACAAGCCAGTCTCCTTGTTGTGATGTGTGCTGTATGTGTAATATATAGTCATGCCATGCTTTGTGGATGTCTAGAAGATCTTTTCTAGTGTATGTTTAGAATGTCTTTCCAAGCTTTCTAATTCATATTACCCATCTCCTTCTCCCAGTTGAACTTGTGATGGGTTACTGTGTCAAATTACCCTTTGTCAAGTATACAGGTATAAAATACTAATATATTTTTGGGAATACTTTTGATCAGGATTAGTGATGGGCGAATCTGCCGATGTTTAGGTTCAGTGAACTCAACCGACCTTTTTTAAAGTTTGGGTTCTGGGCCAAAAGTGGCTCGGTCTTGAGTCCAAACCCCGAACTCACACTGTAAAGTTATGAGATGGGGGCTAGGAGGCTGTAAGAGAAAAAAGATAGAATTAAACAGCATTATATTTTCTGGCGTTCACCCACTTGTACTTCTGGGGCCTCTCATTAACGTCCTGGATATTCACTGCAGAGGGACCCAACAGCCAATCACAGACACTGTCACAGGGAATTGGTGCACCAAAACCAAGATGCAGTTTTTGTTATGGATTTCATGCTATTTTGGTGCACTTTTGGCACAAAACTGCATGCATTGAGTTCAATGTCTTCATCTGAATCTCCTAGCCCAAACAAACACCAAAACCGCAACACGGTTGAGCCCTTTTTATAAAACTATTCCTTGAAATAATTTTTTAAAAATGACGTGGGGCTTCGCCATATTTTTGTATGCCAGCCAGGTACTGTAGGCAGGTTATGGGCTACCCCCTACCCCTAGCTGCCTATTTTTACCTGGCTGGAAACCAAAAATATAGAGAAGCCCTTTTTTTAATTATTTCATGAATTTCATGAAATAATTAAAATAAATTACATGGGGTTTTGCCATATTTTTGGTTTTAAGACAGGTACAACTAGGCAGCTGGGAGCTTGAATCTTCAGCACAGAGTGGCCCAAGGGGGCTTTCAGTCCAGATCTGCCCCCAAAAATGGCGCATTCATTAAAGCGCCATTTTCTGGCACTGTACCCCGACTTTTCCAGTGGCCCTGGTGACGTTGGCACACTGGATAATAAAAGAGTTAATGCCAGCTTTGTATTGGCAGCTTGCACTAAGCCCGAAATTCATAGTGTCAGGCAAATATTAGACCCACCCACTATAAATTTCTAGTAAGCAGTAAAAATTCACACCGAAAAAAAAAACATTTAGAAATAAAACACGAGACAACCCTGTTTCCCATATTTAATTAACTAAAAAACTCTCCCTCCAACATATTCCACAGCGCATATCTGCTCTGCTGCATATCTCTGTGAGCAGATGCCCATTCTCTGTGACAGTGTCTGTGATTGGCAGTTGGGTCCCTCTGCAGTGAATATCTAGGAAGTTAATGAGCAGCACCGGAAGTAGACATAGCCGGGATGCGGTAAGTATAATGCTGTTTAATAACTATTTTCTTTATTTTTACAGCGCCCCCGAATCCAAACCCCAAACTGTAACACAGACTTATCAGGAATGTGATCTGTGCTCGAACACTAGATATTCAGTACGGGCCCCAAACTTTACAGTTCGGGTTCGCCCATCACTGATCAGGATAAAATAAATTGAGAAGTCCTGGCTAATCTGAGCACGAGAGACATGTCTTCATTGAAGTATCAAATTAGCATTAAGTTAGGAAGATGAAATGCATGCTTTAGAGTCTGGAATGTCTTAAACAATAGACCAGGGGTCCCCAACTCCAGGCCTTAAGGGCCGCCAACAGTACAGGTTTTCAGGATTTCCTTGGTATTGCACAGGAGTTGGAATCATTACCTGTGCAGATGATCACATTAACACCTGTGCAATACTAAGGAGATCCTGAAAACCTGCACTGTTGGCGGCTCTTGAGGCTTGGAGTTGGGGACCTCTGCAATAGACTGTATAAATAGATTCTAAATACAGTAGATCATCTATTTGCTTATCAAATGTTCCCAATTTGGACAACTGAGAAATATAGGGAATCTTGTATTGAACCATAAAGGTGTGAATTTGCAAACATTGGGGGCTTCATAAGAACAAAAAGTTAGTTTATTTCAGTAATTCAATACAAGTGAAATGCATATACTTTATAGCATCATTGCAAAGTGTTCAAGTCATCAAGTGTTTATTTCTGTAAATGTTGATGATTATGGCTTACAGCCAATGAAAACCCAAGGGTTATTATCTCAGAACATTAAAGTAGGGAGGATGAAGGGTTAAAAACCATGCTGCCATATTCCACGACACATCAAATGGTGAATATAATATTGATTTATTAGTCAATGCATTTCAGGGCTCCCTGAAATGCCCTGAAACATGACAATATGATATTGATTTGTACTGAGGAAGGGGCCAGGGAGTCCTGAGACATATTGACTAATATATCAATATTATATTCACCCTTTTATGTCTATGGAATACGGCTGCGTGGTTTTTAACCCTTCATCCTCCCTACTCTATATGCACTCCGTTGGGGATTGAACCAGCTGTGATATGCATCTATAGTGGCTGTGACTCTCACAACCACACAAGGTGAAGCCTCTGATACCTATGTAGGTAATATTTTATCTCTGACCCTTCATCCTCCCTACTTAAATTTTCTGACATAATGACCTTTAGGATTTCATTGGCTGCAATAAATAATCATCAACATTAACATGAATAAACACTTGAAATAGATCACTCTGTAATGACTCTATATAATATATACGTTTCTCTTTTTGTATTGAATTACTGAAATTAACCCCTTTACGACTAATGACGAGTATACTCGTCATGAAAAGCTGTCAGTTCCCGCATCATGACGAGTATACTCGTCATGGCTTTGAACTGTCACTGCTTCTAAACGAACAGTGACAGTTCAATTCTAAAAGCTGTCAGTGACAGCTGAGGGTCAGGGGCAGAGGTGTGGGGACCCTTTTTAGAGGTCCCCACACTCAGAGCGATGTGATCGGTCAGTCAATCTGACCGACCGATCACATCAAGATCGCGCAGGAAAGTGCTGAATGTCAGCACTTCCCTGAGCGATCGCTGCAGGAGTCGGGCTGTCAGCTGTGCCCGGCTCCTGCACACATTCCCTGCTTGTGCCCTCTGATGCTCATCACCCCCCCCCCTCATCCCCCTGACCCCCACTGTGTCTGCCCCCCTGCTCATCCCCCTGTCCCCCGCTGTGCCTGCCCCCCGCTCATCCCCCTGTCCCCCAACTGTGTCTGCGCTCCCCCGCTCATACCCCTGTCCCCCGCTGTGTCTCCCCCCCCCCCCCGGCTCATCCCCCGGCTCATCCCCCGGCTCATCCCCGGCTCATCCCCCTGTCCCCCGCTGTGTCTTCTGAAGCTCATTCCCCTGCTGTTTCTGGGCCCCCCCGCTATCCCCTTGTGCCTTGTCCCCTTCTTTTTCTGGGCCCCCCCCCACTATCCCCCGTCCCCTGCTGATTCTGGGCCCCCCCCGCTGTCCCCGGCCCCCCGCCACCGCCGGTACTCACCTCCTCCTGCCGCCGCCGCCTCCAGCTTGCGTCCTCCTGCCTGCGTCCTCCGGCTTCCTCTCACCGCCGCCCGACGTCTGGTAAGACCTCCCCCATCCCCCTGCATGGGGATCCCTGATCCCCCATCCCCCTGCAGGAGGATCCCTGATCCCCCTGCATGGGGATCCCTGATCTCCCATCCCCCTACAGGAGGATCCCTGATCCCCCTGCATGGGGATCCCTGATCCCCCATCCCCCTGCAGGAGGATCCCTGATCCCCCTGCATGGGGATCCCTGATCTCCCATCCCCCTGCATGGGGATCCCTGATCCCCCATCCCCCTGCATGGGGATCCCTGATCCCCCTGCATGGGGATCCCTGATCCCTCATCCCCCTGCAGGAGGATCCCTGATCCCCCTGCATGGGGATCCGTGATCCCCCATCCCCCTGCAGGAGGATCCCTGATCCCCCTGCATGGGGATCCCTGATCCCCCATCCCCCTGCAGGAGGATCCCTGATCCCCCTGCATGGGGATCCCTGATCTCCCATTCCCCTGCATGGGGATCCCTGATCCCCCATCCCCCTGCATGGGGATCCCTGATCCCCCTGCATGGGGATCCCTGATCCCCCATCCCCCTGCATGGGGATCCCTGATCCCCCTGCATGGGGATCCCTGATCCCCCATCCCCCTGCAGGAGGATCCCTGATCCCCCTGCATGGGGATCCCTGATCCCCCATCCCCCTGCAGGAGGATCCCTGATCCCCCTGCATGGGGATCCCTGATCTCCCATCCCCCTGCATGGGGATCCCTGATCCCCCATCCCCCTGCATGGGGATCCCTGATCCCCCTGCATGGGGATCCCTGATCCCTCATCCCCTGCAGGAGGATCCCTGATCCCCCTGCATGGGGATCCCTGATCCCCCATCCCCCTGCTGGAGGATCCCTGATCCCCCTGCATGGGGATCCCTGATCTCCCATCCCCCTGCATGGGGATCCCTGATCCCCCATCCCCCTGCATGGGGATCCCTGATCCCCCTGCATGGGGATCCCTGATCCCTCATCCCCCTGCAGGAGGATCCCTGATCCCCCTGCATGGGGATCCCTGATCTCCCATCCCCCTGCATGGGGATCCCTGATCCCCCTGCATGGGGATCCCTGATCCCCCATCCCCCTGCATGGGGATCCCGTCGGAAACGATCGAGCGTCGTGGGACCTTCGTTGTGGACTACGTCGGATCTTTTTATAATAAAGAGGGAGTCCAAAATTTGTTTGTGTTTTTTTTCTAATAAAAATATTTTTCTCTGTGTGTATTTATTGACTAATTATCAGAGATTCATAATGGCGGGTCTAACATTGGCCCAATATTATGAATCTCGGGCTTAGTGCCAGCTGCCAATAAAAAGCTGGCATTAACCCCTTTATTACCCAGTTTGCCACCGGCACCAGGGCAACTGGAAGAGCATGGGTACAGCGCCAGAAAATGGCGCTTCAATGAATGCGCCATTTTCTGGGGCGGCTGCGGGCTGCAATTCGCAGCATGGGGGGCCCAGAATGCTTGGGCCTCTCTATGCTGAGGATTCCAGCCCCCAGCTGCCTAGTTGTACCTGGCTGGGCCAAAAATATGGCGGAGCCCTACGTCATTTTTTTTTCTAGAATTAGTTCTAGAAATAAAAAAAAATGGGCTTCGCTGTATTTTTGGTTGCAGCCAGGTACAACAAGGCAGCTGGGGGTTGCTGGCAGTCTGTAGCTGCCAAGTTGTACCTGGCTGGACCAAAAATATGGCGGAGCCCTACGTCATTTTTTTTCTAGAATTAGTTCTAGAAATAAAAAAAAATGGGCTTCGCTGTATTTTTGGTTGCAGCCAGGTACAACAAGGCAGCTGGGGGTTGCTGGCAGTCTGTAGCTGCCAAGTTGTACCTGGCTGGACCAAAAATATGGCGGAGCCCTACGTCATTTTTTTTCTAGAATTAGTTCTAGAAATAAAAAAAAATGGGCTTCGCTGTATTTTTGGTTGCAGCCAGGTACAACAAGGCAGCTGGGGGTTGCTGGCAGTCTGTAGCTGCCAAGTTGTACCTGGCTGGACCAAAAATATGGCGGAGCCCTACGTCATTTTTTTTTTCTAGAATTAGTTCTAGAAATAAAAAAAAATGGGCTTCACTGTATTTTTTGTAGCCAGCCATGTACAACTTGGTAGCTGGCTGACTGGAATCCTCAGCGTGGAGAGACCCAAATGTTGTGGGTCCGCCGCGCTGCAAATTTCAACCCACAGCCACCCAAGAAAATAGCGCATTCATTAGAGGCGGAATTTTCTGGTGCTGTACCCCAACTCTACCAGTTGCCCTTGTGCTGGTGGCACATGGGTTCTCCGTATGCGACATGGTGTCCGCTAACAATTTCAATAGAAAATGAGCTCCAATTGTTAGCGGAAACCATGTCGGGTATGGAGAGACCCTAACTGTGTGCCTGAACATTGGAGCTCCCCCACAAGTGACCCCATTTTGGAAACTAGACCCCCGAAGGAACGTATCTAGATGCATAGTGAGCACGTTGAACCCCCAGATGCTTCACAAATTCATCCATAAAAATGAAAAAGCACTTTTTTTCCACAAAAAGTTTCTTTTTTCATTTTTACGGATCAATTTGTAAAGCACCTGGGGGTTCAAAGTGCTCACTATGCATCTAGATACGTTCCTTGGGTGGTCTAGTTTCCAAAATGGGGTCACTTTGGGGGAGCTCCAATGTTTAGGCACATAGGGGCTCTTCATATCCTACAAGGTGTCCGCTAACAATTCCAATTGTTAGTGGACACCATATTGCGTATGGAGAGCCCCTGTGTGTCTCCACATTGGAGCTCCCCCACAAGTGACCCCATTTTGGAAACTAGACCCCCAAAGGAACGTATCTAGATGCATAGTGAGCACTTTGAACCCCAAGATGGTTCACAAATTCATCCATAACAATGAAAAAGCACTTTTTTTTCCACAAAAAGTTTATTTTTTTTCATTTTTACGGATCAATTTGTAAAGCACCTGGGGGTTCAAAGTGCTCACTATGCATCTAGATACGTTCCTTGGGGGGTCTAGTTTCCAAAATGAGGTCACTTGTGGGGGAGCTGCAATGTGGAGACACACGGGGACCATCCAAACGCGACATGGTGTCCGCTAACAATTTGAATGGAAAATGAGCTCAAATTGTTAGCGGACACCATGTCGCGTTTGGAGGGTCCCTGTGTGTCTCCACATTGGAGCTCCCCCACAAGTGACCCCATTTTGGAAACTAGACCCCCAAAGGAACATATCTAGGTACATAGTGAGCACTTTGAACCCCCAGATGCTTCACAAATTGATCCGTAATAATGAAAAAATAATTTTTTAGTGGAAAAAAAAGTGCTTTTTCATTTTTACGGATGAATTTCTGAAGCATATGGGGGTTCAAAGTGCTCACTATGCATCTAGATACGTTCCTTGGGGGATCTAGTTTCCAAAATGGGGTCACTTGTGGGGGAGCTGCAATGTGGAGACACACGGGGACCATCCAAACGCGACATGGTGTCCGCTAACAATTTGAATGGAAAATGAGCTCAAATTGTTAGCGGACACCATGTCGCGTTTGGAGGGTCCCTGTGTGTCTCCACATTGGAGCTCCCCCACAAGTGACCCCATTTTGGAAACTAGACCCCAAAGAAACATATCTAGGTACATAGTGAGCACTTTGAACCCCCAGATGCTTCACAAATTGATCCGTAATAATGAAAAAATAATTTTTTAGTGGAAAAAAAAGTGCTTTTTCATTTTTACGGATGAATTTCTGAAGCATATGGGGGTTCAAAGTGCTCACTATGCATCTAGATACGTTCCTTGGGGGGTCTAGTTTCCAAAATGGGGTCACTTGTGGGGGAGCTGCAATGTGGAGACACACGGGGACCATCCAAACGCGACATGGTGTCCGCTAACAATTTGAGCTCATTTTCCATTCAAATTGTTAGAGGACACCATGTCGCATATGGAGGGTCCCGGTGTGTCTCCACATTGGAGCTCCCCCACAAATGACCCTATTTTGGAAACTAGACCCCCTAAGGACGGTATCTAGATGCATAGTGAGCACTTTGAACCCCCAGATGCTTCACAAATTCATCCATAAAAATTAAAAAAACACTTTTTTTTCACAAAAAATTTCTTTTTGCCTACATTTTTTTAGTTTCACATGGGCAAAGGGATAAAATACATCCCAAAATTTGTTGGGCAATTTCTCCTGAGTACACCGATACCTTATATGTGGTCATAAACCACTGTTTGGGCGCACGGCAAGGCTCAGAAGTGAAGGAGCGCCATTTCACTTTTTGAACGGAAAATTGGCTCTAAAATTCAAATTGCGCTCCTTCCCTTCTCAGTCCTGCCGTGCGCCCAAACAGTGGTTTATGACCACATATGAGGTATCGGTGTACTCAGGAGAAATTGCCCAACAAATTTTAGGATGCATTTTATCCTGTTGCCCATGTGAAAATGAAAAAATTGAGGCTAAAAGAACATTTTTGTTACAAAAATTAAAATGTCCATTTTTTCCTTCAACTTTATTTTAGTTCCTGTGAAGCACCTGAAGGGTTAATAATCTTCTTGAATATAGTTTTGAGTAGCTTGAGGGGTGCAGTTTTTGGAATGGTGTCACTTTTGGGCGTTTTCTGTCATGTACACCCCTCAAAGGGACTTCAAATGTGATGTGGTCACTAAAACTTTGAACCTTTATAACGTCCTACCAAATTTTTTTTTTTCTTCCAAAATTGTGCTGATGTGAAGTAGACATGTGGGAAATGTTATTTATTAATTATTTTGTGTCACATAACGCTCTGGTTTAGCAGAATAAAAATAAAAAATTTGAAAATTGCTAAATTTTCAAAATTTTTGCCAAATTTTTTATTTTTTCACAAATAAACGCAAAAATTATCGACCTAAATTTAATACTAACATGAAGCCCAATATGTCACGAAAAAACAATCTCATAATCGCTAGGATCCGTTGAAGCGTTCCCGAGTTATAGCCTCATAAAGGGACACTGGTCAGAATTGCAAAAAATGGTCCGGTCATTAAACTGCAACGTGACTCGGTCCTTAAGGGTTAATTAACTTTTTTGATGATGTGCTAAGTCATTGAGTTGCACCTGTAATTTGGCTGAGCTGGTGATACATGATGTATAGTTTTGGGAAATACCATATAGTACCTTGTGTCAAGGGTATCACTTCCCATAACTAAGGCAAGCATAGGTTCACACTCCAAGCTGCCCTAATGATGTGTGCTAATTATTTGGACTGGAACATAATACATAAGTAGATTGTGAGCTCCGATTCGTCCTAAATCCCATGGATTTTGCTGTGTTTTCCATGCCCTCCCTTATGCTATTTCAAAGATGACACATAAAATGTATTTTTTGGAATACATGTATAGTTAAGTATTTAGGCGATTGTTGGATAACATATGATATTTTCATTAGAAATATCATCTTAAAGAGAACTATTTGACCTTGCATACATTATGTAAACCAGGTCCCAGTTATACACTCTGTGTGAATATGGGCGATGAGCTGTACAACATTAAGGGTGTAATAATCTGGAATATGTCTACTTCTGTCTCCAAGTCTTTTATGGTATTGCACCAATGTAATGTATTGGATTGTTCCTGGGTCTTACTTCAAAATACAAGACGTAGACTGTTTTGTTTTAAGGTTGGAGTACCAAATACATCAATGTCTCAGGTCCCTATTTTATGATGGCCTATGGCGTGCAAGGCATAAAATCATATCATCTGCATGTACGCCTGCACGTTCATCAAGGGGACCTCTTTGTAGACCAATATGTTTCTGCGGTGATATGTTCTGACAAGCTTCATTGATGGATCATATGAAAACGGGAAAGATATGCAACCCTGGCTATGTATTTCTGTGCAATGGAAATGTGTTTCTGTACAATGGAAAAGTTTCAACATCCATCGATTTACGTGATACAGGGTCATAATATAGAAGTTGTACCAAAGGTATAAAGATCTTCCCAAACTCAAATGTCTCTAGAGTAGCCGACAAATAGGGCCGTTTTACTGTGTTAAATTCCTTGCCATTATCAAGGGAGACTTAAGATGGAGTGCCTACACCTTCATGTATCGCCTGAATGTTCACATAAAAAGTGCGTCTTCATTTGACACGATTAAAAGAGTGGTCCAAACCAAAATGTTATTTTCATCCTAAACTCTATTTAATATCATAATCTAATCCTTTTTCTAATTTACTTTAATTCAAAATTCCAAATCCTTCCCTAACTACACTATCTAACTCATTTTATATCTGCTACTTCCTCTTTGATGACGCTTCGTTTGAGATTCCCAGTGCATGCTGCGATACTCAAACAAAGCATCATTGGGGGGCAAACACTGCTGTTACTGACTCAGTCTCTGCTCCCTCCCTGAAACAAAGCATCATCAGTGACCTCCGTTTCATAGACTGGGCTAGTCCCTGCTCTGCTGAGCATACATTGGATTTAAATTCAAACTTAAATAAATTCTTCGGGAGGTGTTCCAAAATGGAATTGCGACGGATGGTCAGTTGAGCATATCACTGTGCACTGTTGTTCTTGGTGCACAATGACTCTTGGGCTTTCTCGCTATCTCTGATCAGAAGTGAAGAGCTTGCAATAGAGAGTGGTGACAGTGTAAGTAAAGAATGAACAAGCAGCGTCCAGCCCCGCCCCTGCAATTGACGTCAATGGAGAGAGCACATTTGTCACTGTACACTAAAGGCCCCGTCAAACATGTCAATGTCGCCAGTGATCTGATCGCTGGCGACATTGACGGCTGATCGCTGGTGAGCTGTCACACAGGCAGACTCACCAGTGATCAGTACCAGCGACAACCGTGGTTTCCTAGTAATCAAGCGGGTAACTAAGCGCCGCACGGCGCTTAGTTACCCGCTTGTTTACATGGATACCAGCATTCTCGCTGGGAGCTGGTATCCATGGTAAACAGCGGGTAACTAAGCGCCGCGCGGCGCTTAGTTACCCACTTGTTTACATGGATACCAGCTCCCAGCGCTTGCTGAGAGGCGCTGATTGCTGGCTGATCACGCGTCTCCCGTAGGGATGAGCGAGTCCTAAATTACTCGGAATCGCTAGACCCGCACGAGTCCGAGCCCAGGACTCGCTACTCGTTGCAAGTCTAGCGAGTCCAATGTTAATGAATAGGGAACCGAGTAATAACGAATAATGCTATTTCCAAATCGCTGATGTGTCTCTGAAAGTGTGCGAGTCCAAACTCGCAGGTTTTTCTCTTATTTGGAGCCGATGATGGGAGGGGGAAGCGATTCTCGGGCACACACCATGCTGTAAAAGCAAACATTTTATAATTTCTGGTGGCTTTCTGGGGGCTTGTAAAACAAGTAGCAGGTACTATTTCGTGAAAGGTACACACTAGAGGCTTAGGGCCCTTTCACATCTGCGTTTTTCGTAATTCGCGACAGATGCGGTGAAAAAACCGCATCTGCCGCGTTTACCGCATAACCGTTCCACTTGCGGCGCGGTTGCGGTTTTTTCTATGCAAAGTATAGGCATACTTGCGGCAGGTGCGGCAAGTACGGTTTTGCACTTGCGGCAGGTGCGGCCGCGAAAAAAACCGCAGTAAGCCGCACCTGCCGCAAGTATGCCTATACTTTGCATAGAAAAAACCGCAACCGCGCCGCAAGTGGAACGGTTATGCGGTAAACGCGGCAGATGCGGTTTTTTCACCGCATCTGCCGCGAATTACGAAAAACGCAGATGTGAAAGCACCCTGCGATATTTTAAGACAGATGGATGGTACCGTGCGAGCTGCAGGCAGGACACCGTACAGCAACGCACTAGCACAGGAAATTTTTTGTGGAAAAATGGCACCAAAATTATTTGGTAGACTAGTGCCAAAAATAAGAAAAAGCTTAGGATTACAGCTCTGAGGAAAGCTGGGTGAACTAAGCTCTGAGGATGGTGCTGGATTCACTGTAAGGCTGCTCCTATCTCCCTTCCTTACAGTCCTGTACAGCAATCCTCCGTCCTGGTAGTTCTGAAAAGAACTTTTGGGTTATGTGTGAGGAATCTTGACTCCTACACTCCGTCCTGTTAGTTCTGAAAAGAACTTTTGGGTTATATGTGACTCCTACACTGCCTAACTGTCCCTAGATCTGCTCCAAGTCTCCCTGCACTAGGTCAGCTCTTCTCAGGAATGTGCCCAAAATGGCGGGGGCAAGCCTTATATACTGCCTTGCCTGTCATAGATGACATAGGCATCACGATGGACAGCAGCCAATCATAGTCCTGACACAACCAAAGCTGCTATGGCATTACTGACTATGATTGGCTGTCTTCACAAGTTTTCTGACCTAACACGCAATGCTGACTAGTAACATAAAAGATTCTGGATTCGCGAGTCCCGAATAGAGAATACAGGACTCGGAATCGCAGACTCGCTAGGATTCGGACTCGTAGACTCGCTCAGATTCGCTGCTGTTTGGGGAGATTCAAGCTATATAGTGATGTGATAGAGCGAGTCTAGCGAGTCTAGCGAGTGAGATAAAGTAAACTCTGACAAAACTAAGATTGCCATTGACTTGCATTGGACTCGTTACTGAGCGAGTATTCGCTAAAAGACTCGCCGATTACCGAGTCCAGCGAGTCCCTTAAGAATCGCCGAGTAACGAGTCCTAGCGAGTAGACTCGCTCATCCCTAGTCTCCCGGTGTCACACGCATATATGCTGCGTGTTCACCAGGCGACCATCGCCAGGCTTACGGACCTGTCCGAAAACCTGGCGAACATCAACCAGCGATTTATCGCTGGTTGATTCACCATGTCACACACGTCAATATCGCTGCAACGTCAGCGATATTGACGCTTGTGACGGCCCCTTAAGAAGAACAGAGCACAGTGGCAGTAATCTTATCAGTCGTAATTAAAAATCAATGATTACGCTCAAAACACTGATGACACTTCGTTGCAGGGTGGGGACAAAGTCTGTGACAGTGACCGCAGCCTCTACCCCTTGATAACACTTTGTTTGGGTATACTGGCATGCACTGGGATTCTCAAGTGAAGCATCATCAAGAAGGAAGTGTTAGAAAATAAAAAAGAAGTTAGATAGTGCGGGTAGGGTAGGATAAAAATGTTTAACCAAGGTGTAGTAGAAAAAGTAGATTATGAAATTAAATAGAGTTTAGGATCAAAATAAAATTTGGTTTCCAACCACCCCTTTAAGGATAATACAATTGTTTTGAGTGAACATTTGAGTACTTTCACCAATGTCTTAATGTTTGTTGGATGAATTGAAATTGGGCGATAGGAGTCACATAGTGTGGGGTCATACCCCCACTTTTTTGCTTTGATATACGATAAAATCATAGTGAAGCACTCCTAGTAAAAACAGACACACTGACCAAACACAACACGAATTTATAACAAAACACTGATAAACATTTCCGTTTTTTCACTTGACACAAGTAAGCGACTTCTGAATTGGGCCTGGCATCATGTCATCTGAAGCTTTCCGAAACAGAACATGTTTCCACCATCTACTAAACTACCTAAATCTAATATTTCCCGTTCATTTTTTGGCACTGTAAGCCCTACACAGAATGCAGTTTGGCTTGGGGTTATGTTTTATTCAGACTTTTTCCTTTAATCCCTATTTTCAGTCATTTGTACACTCATGTAATCTGCACCTCAAGAACTTCTTCAGAATTCTCCCTTTGGGTTGTTCATACATTGCTATTTTTAGGCATTATTCTTATGCATTTTACATTAGGAACCAACTCAGCTTTACAGTAACAGCAAAATGAAAAATATTCCTAAAATCTCATTTACATTGTCATTTTTTTTCCTTGTCTCTTTTGACCCATGGTGAGTTTTTTTTTCTGTTAGTTTCTTTTTCAATATGGATGTAAAGTCTTGTAGCATTTTGCTACATTTTTTTTCATTAAAAACAAAATTAATTAGTAGCAAAAAATGCGTTAAAAATCACAAAAACATGCAGTATTTTTGATTCAGTTTTCTGAAAAAAAAAAGTCATAGAGTTGTGTGAACATACCCTCACTGTTTTTGTGAATAATTCTCGTCATCGGGCTTGCCCTTAACAGTTCATCCTAAAATTAATCTCATTTTTATGTCTAACCACTACACCACCAGTGCCCTTGCTCTGTGCCAGTCGTTGCACTGGTTACCCATCAACTATAGAATACAATTCACACAACAGTTTTATAACCAGAGAAGTCCATCAGTGGGCTAAATTGAATAACCATGCAAAGTGCAGTGATATGACGGCTTAAGGGTACTTCACACACTGCAACATCTCTAGCGATGTCCCTGAAACGGCACAGGTTTTGTGACGTAACAGCGACTTCTCCAGGGATGTTGCAGTTTGTGACATTTAGCAGCGATCAGGCCCCTGCTGTGAGGTCGCTGATCGCTGCACATCGTTCAGGACCATTTTTTGGTCCTTGGTCTCCGCTGGTCAGCACGCATCGCTGCATGTGACAGCGAGAGACCAACGACCAGCGACCTCACAGCCAGTGCCCAGCGCCGCACATTAGCGCCCTGGGCACTGGTAACCAGGGTAAACACCGGGTAACTAAGCAGCGCACACTGTTTAGTTACCCAATGTTTACTCTGGTTACCAACATCCTCCCGCTTAGCCCAGCCTGTAAGCGGGAGGACGCTAGTAACCAGGGTAAACACCAGGTAACTAAGCAGCCTGCACTGCTTAGTTACTGGGTGTTTACCTTGGTTACCAGCGATGTCGCTGCTGGCTAGTCGCTGGTGAATCTGCCTGTTTGACAGCTCACCAGCGACTGCAGAGAGACTTTCCAGCGATCCCGGCCAGGTCGGTTCGCTGGTGGGATCACTGGAAAGTCTCACTGTGTAAAGGGGTCCTAATAGATGGGTTTGGTTACGTGCCCCTCCATAAGCAGTTATGTTTGTGACTTGGGTACTATACAGTCAGTGGAGCATACAGTAGTATTATGCCACGGTCACACTACTGTACAGTATCTGATGATTCTGTCATGTGAGAGAATCAGACGCTATATGATAAAAATACTTGGCTCAAACTCTGCGACGAGCGTGAACCAAGAGCCGTTCACAGTGATACAATTTTCCTGCATGCAAAAATTAGATCAAGGGTGCGGATAAGATGAAGATCTTAACTTCTCCATCTTCTCCATTGTCTGTCCTGGCGTATATTGGTGGCATCCGAGTGCAGTCCACACACCTATTAACTGAAATGTGTGCGCACCATCCAACATACGCTGTCAGTCACAACATGCAGGGATTTCTTTCACATGTCAAATTTGCATGAAAAAAGGACGCTTGTCCATAGTAGACGCACTGCTCCATAGTATAACGTTGGACAGAGTACTATCCAATGAAACATCGAATAGTACTCGTCTGAGTTAGAATCAAATGTGAGCAAACCCTTAGGGGCATTTCAGAAAGTTAGAGTCAGGGCTGAGCTGCGGGAAATGGTGTAAAAGTAAGAGCCACATAATGCTATGTATTAAACATTTGTAAAAATAACAATAACGTGCCTAACCCCTTTAACAGAAAGGGTTGTCAAACAAGCTGATATTGATATGATGATCAGATTTCTACATACTTTTGACCATAGTGTTCTTTGAATATTTATTACACTGTAAAAGCAGTTATAAACTATACAAAGCTTACAGCTACTGTAAACTATTGTAATGTATGCAGTAAACCCTTAGATGTGCTCTGCAACATTTACAAGGCAAGTGCTTGCAGCAGCAGAATTTCACCCTGGCCTCTTCTAATTGAGTACACTGGGACTTTTGGGTGGACAGTAGAGGTCACATGAAAATTGCCGAAGAGAAACAGACAAGAAAAAGTGACTGAGCTGAATTAAAAATGCTCATGAGTCTAGTCTTAAAATATTAGTAATATCTTGGGTCTTCTTTATCAATAACAGATGTCTGGACCCTCATCATATGAAGCTGTGATGCCTGACAAATCGCTCAAGAGATATTTAAACTCAATAAACACCAAAAAAAATATTTGATTAAAGAGATATTTTAACTCCTGATAGAAAGATTACTTAACACTCACTGTCCAAGAGTTCAGTGTGCTGCTTTCACATTTCACACGTGCAGTAATTACTGTCAAGGTCAAATGGCCACAGCCAACAACTGAAATATACGGTAGCTATGTGGCTTCTATCTATTCACAATGCAGCTTGCTTTCCTTTATCTCTTAAGAATCCACCAGAATCTTAGACTGCTGTGATGTGAAAATCAATGAGATACTGTATTTTAATCAGAATGACCTAGAAACTGCTGTGATGAATTTTAGCTAGTTGCAAAATTCCAACAAAAGTCAGTGTGCATTTAAGTATTGCATTCTTAAATAACCACCCAACTGTTCCCCTATATAATGTACTAGATGTGGGCCCAATGCTATTGCATAGGGAGGGTGGGGATGTCACAATAGGGGCGAGCTCTGTGCCGCTAGATGTGGTGGCTTTCTCTCCCCCTTGTCCGCTCTCTCTCCCTCCCCCTGTGATGTCTTCTCCCCTCTGTGCTCTCTCCTTTGACCTGTCTCACCACCTCTGCGCGCTCTCTCCTCCCGTTCTCTGTCCCCATGTGCTGTCTTCTCCCCCCATGCTGTGTTCTCCCCACATGTGCTCTCTCCTTTGGACTGTCTCCCCCTGTGTGCTCCCCCCTGTGTACAGTCTCTTTTTCCCCCCTGTTTTGTCTTCTCCCTTCTGTGCTATCTCCTCTGTATGTGATCTCTCTCCCCCGTGTGATATCATCTCCCCTCTGTGCTCTCTCCTTTTATCTGTGATCTCTCCTCTGTGCTCTCTCCTTTTATCTCTCATCCCCCAGTGTGCACTCTTTTTCCTTTGTGCACTCACTCCTTTATACTCACCCCTCTCCTTGTGCACTCGCCTATCCCCCTGTGTGCTCGTGCTTCCTTCTGTGCATTCTTTCTGCCCCCTGTATGCTTTCTCTGCCCCACGGTGCACTCTCGTTTCCCCCTTGTGTTTGTCTCTCCACACTTATGCTCTCTCCCTCCTGTGGTGTCCACAGATGGTGGCAGAATGAGTAAGTGCGCATGGACGCACTAGGTCATTGCACCACCATCTCTGTATACTCAAGTGTCCAAACATGGCCGCCGCTTGAGTAAGTGCACATGCGTGTTGGGTATTTGTGGATGTTTTTTAATGCTCACATAGGGGACTAAAGTTTGGTCTGTAAAGAGATAATGGCAAAGATTATTGCCATTAGAACTATGAGGTCAATTCTTGGTGTATATTGAAAGCCAAGAAAACTTGATGGAGAGTACAACTAAAGGAACTCAATATTGTTCTGGAAGATGCACCCCTAGGTCTGCACTCAACAAGTTACTGGAGAGGAGCTGATGGTCGACTTGAGTATGATCCAAGCCTTATGATACACCAGGATTAAAGCCACAAGGATGTTTGGTGCTGATATCCCTTGGTTGAAAAGGAAAATCAAAAGTTACAGAGATATCATGAACTTGGAATCTACAAACTATGAATCAGGGCAAACTCGAAATTGTCAAAGCTGAAATGGACAGAACAGGACTTAGAAAAACAATTTTGAACCAGCTCACCACTCTTCACCATTCTTTCTTCCAAATGGAGCACAGACATCGGTTTCGCCTCAACCAAACAATATCCAAGTGAAAAAAATAAAGATGAAGGTCAGGCTTCCAGCCTATAAACAAATGGATTTCCTTTTAATTTTCATTTGAAATATACAACAGGAATCATGTTATCCTGATCCCTGTTGTGCATTTCAAATAATGAAAATTTAAAGGAATTCCATCTGTTTATGAGCCAGATCTTTATCTTTATTCTTTTCACATATAACAGGACTTACTCTTAATTAGCAAATTAAGATGGACTAAATCTGAACATTTCCAGTCAAATGAACATTGGGTCTACTATTCTGGCAATGATAACCGAAGGACAACATTGTATTGCTATTATTCTCAAACTAAAAGTGTCTACAACTGTCTTGAAGTACAGTGCAGTCTTTGATAGAGTAATCTTGATATGACTACAAGGATCATCAATTCATGTCACAGTTATACAAGTCTACTTACCAACAACAGATGACAAGGAGGACGTTGAAATATTTTATGACTAAAGTTAAGAAGAAATCGACAAGACCCCAAAACAAGACTTACTCATTATCATGGGAGACTTGAATGCTAAGATAGGCCACGGCAAACTTTGAAACATTGGAAACTTTGGACTTGATGAATGAAATGAGGCTGGAGGAAGTTTCATTGACTTTAGTATGACAAATCAACTGTCCAACATGAACACCTTTTCCAAAATCACAAACGGAGACTCTACTCATGGACATCATTGAATGGGGCCTATAAGGATCAGATTGACTACATATGTGTTTGCCAAAGATTCAGGTTATCTATCATTACCGTGAAAACAAGGCTATGAGCTGACTGTTGGACTGATCATGAATTTTTGACAAAGATTAGTGTCAAATTGTGCAAATGGACTACACAACATGTCGTTTCCAACTTTGATTTGACCAACATACCTGAATTTTTTTTTTGGAACAGTCTGCACAACCTATTTACATCACTGGACAAGGATAAAAGAAAGCCTGTGGAATTATGGACACATCAAAAGAATATTATTATTGAAGAAGCCAAAAAGACAATAAACAAGAAGATGCAGAAGAGACCTCTGAAACCATGGTTAACAGAAAAGACCCTAAAGATCATTGAAGAAAGCTGTAAGGCAAAAGTATAAGGCAACAAGCAGACACAGACAACATTAGTAAAAGACTAAAGAGAGCCATAGGAGCAAAAAACTTTATTACCAAAAGATATGTACAGAACTAGAAAGTGAACATCCAAGACAAGGAGGGTATACTAAAAGATTAAAGAGATACAATAAAAATTTCAACCAAAAATGGGAATGTTGAATGACGCCAACGGGAAAAAAACTAAATGAGCTGGAACAGATCAAGGAAAAATAGAAAGAATACAAGGAGCACCATTACAAGGATGACTCAGGAAGAAACTAAGATTGGGAATGATAGCGAGCTGAACATTTTGAAAGACAAAGTCATTGCTGTGATAATGATTCTGTCAAAAAATAAAGCACCTGGATGTGACAATATTCCAATAGAGCTAATAAAATCTTCTGATCAGCAATTGATGTCGTGGTAAATAGCCAAGAGACTGGACAAGATCGGTGTTTATTACATGCTGAAGAAGGGAGATGCTATCGACTGTGCAAACTATCGGATTATTACACTCATACCTCATGCCAGCAAAATACTACTGAAGATCCCACAAAGAAGGCAGCAGCCTTATTGTGACAATCAGCTGCAGAGGAACAAGCAGGATTCAGAAAAGGCAGAGAAACTAGAGATGTGATTGCTATCATTAGATGGTTAATGGAAAAGGCCAAAGAATATAAAAAAGAACTCTATTTGCACTTCATCGAGTAAAGCAAAGCCTTGACTATGTTGATCACCAGGAGCTTTGGAATATAATGTAGGCTGTGGGTAAGCCAAACCATCTGATCAGCCTCATTAGTAACCTATACATTGACCAAGAAGCAAAAGTCTGAATGGAACATGGTAACATGGCATGGCTCAAGATAGAGCAAGGTGTCAGACAAGGCTGCATCCTGTCATTATTTCTCTTCAGTTTACATCCAAAAATTATTTTAAGAAAGGCTTGACTAATCGAAAAAGAAGGAATCAGAATTGCTGGATGTGCATCAACAATTTTTAATACACAGACGGCCCAAAATGAATAGCAACAAGCATAGCTGGAATTAAGGACATTTTACAGAGTGTCAAGATGGAGAGCTTGAACATAGGACTCCTATTCAAGAAGACAAGGATATTTACTACGGCCAGATTCAACATATTTGAGATTGATGGCAAAGAACTGGAAGTTGTAAAGGACTTCAGTCTACACGGATCAATGATCACTCGACGCAGCAACTACACCAGAAGTCAATAGGAGAATAACTATGGGCAAATTGGCAATGAAGTCACTGGACATGGCTTTCAAATTGAAAAAAGTTTCACTGGTGATGAAGACACAGCTTGTACATAGTCTGGTCTTTTCTGTGGTAATATATGAATGTGGGCCCTTGACGATAAAGGAACAAGAGTGAAGAAGAATTAATTCCTTCAAAATATGGTGCTGGGGAAGAATGTTATCAATAACATGGATGGCAAGAAGAATAAGCAAATTAATTTTAGAGCAAATCAAGCCAGACATGTCACTCAAAGCAAGGATTATCAAGCTACGACTTGCCTTCTTTAAACTCATCTTACGAAGAGAGCAATCACTGGAGAAGGGCATCATGGTTAGAAGAATAGAAGGAGCAAGGCAAAGAGGAGGGCTAGCAATCCGATGACTTGATACTACCAGAAGACCCTTCTTGTGTATCTATTGCACAAGATCGATCTTCCTAAAGATGGTACATCCATCAAGTCACCATGGCTCAAGATTGAGCTGGAGGCGATTAAACAAATAAAATAATTAGTTCTGCTGAAGTGGCACCACCACAGCTGCTCCAGCAAAGATCCTCACACTATACACCTCTGCTACCAACGTGTCCCTGATAGCAAATACCAATAGGGAAATGTTTCTGTTAGTAATACACTGGGAGGTCTCTCTTGGCATTTTATCTAGGTCAGAGCTGTAGGTGTATACTTTTTCCAGTCCATGACGTTGCCTTTTATGATTGTGCATTGTCATAATAGGTTGAAAGTCAACAGGGGGAACATCATGTCAACAGAGGGGGGTGCCTTCTCCCCTCTGTCGATGAACATCAGAGCCGACATCACACTGATTGATAGATGACTCCCCCAATCAGGTAGCAGAGATCTGGCGGTCAGTCATCAAGAGACAGGCTGTCCACCCCTTCCACAGAGCAAAGCAGAAAAGCCGCCTGTGCTCTGTTTACCACGCCATGCTGTCCCCTCAGGAGCAGCATGTGAATGCTCTATGCTGGGAGTGAACAGTAGTGAACGGTGCCGGGCACAACAGGAAGGTAGGTGGCAGCTATCTGCCTGTTAGTTCTTAGGCACTTTTTTTTATCTTTTATAAATCCTGGATAACCCCTTAAGTTTTCACTTTATAAAACAAGGTAAAGAAGGGAAAATATAACAATTGACATGGAGATCCATTAATCCTTTAATATAAGATTTCCTAATGGGTTAACCTGTCTGAATTCCTGTATTGCAGTTTCTGCTACTGATCGCTGACCTGAAACAGTTAGTAGCTTTAGATAGATCAGTTTAGACTATTTCAACTATCATTTCGCTTAAGAACAATTGTGTACACATAAACCATACAGTACAATGAGGACAAGTTACAGAATGTCCATTACATTTTATTACAAATACACAAAACAATGAATAAAACTCTTCAGACTACTTTAAATTGCAACCATAATCTTTATATGTAAATGGTTCAGCCTTCACAGAACACAATACACCAAGGGTAATATTGACTTTACTTTCCATAAAAGATTTTTATGTCCTGTCTGGCACTGTGTGGTGAATGGAAAAATAAAAACTATTTTTTTTTGCCTTTTCTAAGGCTGCTTTCACATTACGATTTTGTGAAATCCGACGCTGTTCGATATAAATCGTAAAAGTATAATTCAGTAAAGCAGGGCTCAAAAGTAAAGAATATGTATGCTCACCTGTCCACGAGTCCCCCGGCGTCTCCAGCACCTCCTGCCTGTAGGACCTGCCGTGATGTCACAGTCACATGAACGGTTACTGCAGTAACCGGTCATGTGACTGTGACATCACGCGAGGTCCTGTAAGGAACAGAAGACATAGCTGGAGACTCTGGGGGACTCGTGGACAGGTGAGAATAAAGATGTTTTTTTTCATTTTTTAGTCCAGAAGAGAGGGGAGAAGAGGAGGAAACACAGGGGTGAAGCGGGACTACCGGGGAAGAAGCGGGGAGTACGGTGGGAGAACAGGAAAACACAGGGGAGAAGAGGGTAGAAGCGGGAGTACCAGGGAGAGCAGGGGAGAAGCGGGACAGACAGGTGACAGGAGGCAGAGAGGAGCGAGATGACAGGAGGAGTCGGTCAAACTGATCCTGGAAAATGTCGGAATCGGATGCCTATTTGGCATCCGATTGCAGGGATCAGTTTGGATCCGATGCTGTCCGATTTATATCGGACAGTGTCGGATTGCACAAAATCGTAGTGTGAAACCAGGTTAAGCCTTTTAGCTTTGTATTACACTTGCATTTAAGTGAGTAAAAAGGGTCTTTTTGTGTCAAGTAATGTTTCTTCATTATTTTGATGATGTGTTATAACCTATTTGACACAGATATGTGGTTGTGTTAGTTCATGCTAAATTTCTGTATTATTATGACATGTAATATTATCTTTTAAGTGATTGTATTTCTACGTCAATGATATTGAGGAAGTTCTCCGCCAAGTATTGGGTGCTTGTAGTTTATACGACGTTATAGGCCCCGATTGCATAGGATGTGACCCGTAATATATATATATATAAGGAGGTTTTTACAACGCTAGACTAGAGTATGACAAAGTAGAGTAGTAACAAATGAGACTTGCATCAGGAGAGGCATTTCGGTGCATTTGGTAATTTGGCCAAAGTGCTACTTTCATTCACTTCAGTTTTTCGCGATCTTCTGTAGAGCTGACTCCGCTATGTACTTCTGCATAATAGCCTCCAGAGTTTGGCACGTTTAACAGTAAGAAATTGGCTACACTTAACACTATTCTTGAACCCACTGAAAGCCAAGTATAAGTTCAATCACAATGCAGATGCAAAAAATATGCAAACTTTTCATACTTGGGCATGATAACTAATTCTCCGAGGAACATTGCCTGGCTTATGAGTCTCCTTTCGCTGGCTTTGCATTCTCCACGAGAAGAAGCGTTACCACTTAGATCCTATTTTTATGCAACAAGGCTGGTTTTGGTGACATAGCTATTCAGTAAACTTGGCTCAGTTACTGCATGTAAGCAGCAAGTTTGGTTCTGGCGCCATATCTAATATTTAAACATTAATTTGTTACTGCATCTATGCTGTTATGGTTCTGGTGCTATATCTAATTAGTAAGCATGTAAGCATAGTAAGTATAGCATTTTTGTACCATATTTCAAAATTAAATTTGGGTTTGTGAGTGTTCAGTATCTCTGTTGTATGGCTCGTTCTTGTGCTGTCTAATTGGTGAGCTCAAGATTACCCTATATATGCTGTGGGATTGGCTTTCGTTTCATATTAATATACTTCATCTAGGGCTTGAAAAAGATCAGATACCCAAAATGCCTTAAAAATTGCTGCTTTGACTTAAAGGGGCTTTTCAACAAAGTTAATTTTAAAGTATATTTTTCAATAGATCTTGGAATAATAAATATATCCACAATTGAATGTTTTAAAAAAAACTGTTCCTGCACTGACATAATCATATACAGTATATGTGTCCCTGCTATGTACTGTGTAATGGATGTGTCCAACTGTACAGGGACATGGTCTGATCATACCACATCTCCTGTGCTGAGATAATCTTATATATGTGTCCCTGATATGTACTGTGTAATGGATGTGTCTGACTGTACAGGGACATGGTCTGATCATACCACATATCCTGTGCTGAGATAATCTTATATATGTGTCCCTGCTATGTACTGTGTAATGGATGTGTTTGACCATACAGGGACATGGTCTGATCATACCACATCTCCTGTGCTGAGATAATCTTATATATGTGTCCTGCTATGTACTGTGTAATGGATGTGTTTGACCATACAGGGATATGGTCTGATCATACCACATCTCCTGGGCTGAGATAATCTTATATATGTGTCCCTGCTATGCACTGTATAATGGATGTGTCTAACCATACAGGGATATGGTCTGATCATACCACATCTCCTGTGCTGAGATAATCTTATATATGTGTCCCTGCTATGTACTGTGTAATGGATGTGTCTGACCATACAGGGACATGGTCTGATCATACCACATCTCCTGTGCTGAGATAATCTTATATATGTGTCCCTGCTATGTACTGTGCACACATACACTATATAAAATTATCTCAGCACAGGAACATTTTTGTTAAATTCACCCATTTGTGAAAATAGTTATTATTCCAAGATATATTGATCAAATCAACTTTAAAATTAACCTTGTTAGTAGGAAAATACCTTACATTTCTATTCTGGTTTTCTTTCAATGTCTTTTAATGTCTGTAAAAGTCAGTTTTACTGACTACTAAGAAAAATTAAACTGGCTACTGTAGTGGGTAGCTATTACAGAAATTTTCCCAAGGGGCCTCACCAGAGACTGTAACTATTTTGGAGAGTCCGAGCTAACTGAACAAATTTAATTCTGCTAATTTTTATTTGACTTAATATTGATCAGAATTACGTCTGTTGACTAGCTGTTGTTAATACAATGATGATATGTTCTCTATGTGTTCTTTATTGGTAGCAACTAATCAAACTATATAATTTACACCTTTTTATAAAGATTATAACAATCAGTTAATCATACAGCTTCTGATATTCAGCAATTACATCTTGATCACCAGATCCCAACATAATATGATGCCCCCACAGTCACCTTATACAGTATGATGTCCGTACACAGCTCATCAAACAGAATGAAGCTCCCTCCCACAGTATGTCACCACAGAGCCCCTCACACAGTATGATGTACCCACATAGCCCCCTCACATATTACAACATCCACACACAGCCCCCCTACATATTGTGTCTCCACAAAGCCCCCCTACATAATATGATACCCACACACACTGTACAATGTCCCCACACAGCACCACTACTCAATATAATGTCACCACACAGCCCCTACATATTGTAAGGTCCCTACATAGCCCCCCTACATGGTATGATTTCCACACACAACCACTTACACATTAGTATGTTTCTGCACAACCCCTCATGCAAAATGATGTCCCCACACAGCCCCTTTGCACAGTATTATGTACCCACACAGCCCCCCATACAATTATTTCCCGACATAGCTCCCTTACATAGTATTATGTCTACACTGAGCCCCACGCACAGTATTATGTTCTCATCATTGTATTCATTGATATACAGATAATGGATACAGTGAGACCCCGGTCAGGGGCACCCACGGGGTATGGGACATCACTGTAGCCAGCTTCCTAATAGTTCTGCTCTGCAGGTAGGACCAGAGCAGCCAAAAGGCGGCATGTGGCCAACAGGGGATACTTTACCCAGATCTTGGCCATTGGAAAGTATAACAGGCTTAAAAATTGTATTTTATTCCTCAAAGCTTAACAGAAGTCTGTCAATTCATTTTATCCCCTTCCCCAAACTGATCACTTGTGTCCAGGTTATTTGAAAATAACTCTATGGAATCCTATATTAAACAAAAAAAGCTTCTCTGTAGAAATGAAACCAATTGAAGACATGTTTTGCAAATGAGCCTGGAAATGCTCTGGGCAGAAGAGAGCTCTTCCACTGCCCTGGCTCTCAGCTCCATTCTATGTTTACTTCCATCCTCCACTGGGTGATTGACATTAAGCTAGCACTGTGGCAGCAAACACCTACTGGAGGGTGGAGTTAGACTGAGATTGGAACTGGGACCTGAGCCAATGGAAATGCTTGGTCCTGCCCAGAGCCCTTCTAGCCTCATTTGCATATCACTTCCAATGTTATTTTATTTGCATCTTTTTATGTTTGTTTACTAAAGCCAGGGTTTGGATTGGCTTCACATAACCTTTACACACATGTAATTGGTTCGGAGAGGGGTGGTAAAATGAGCTTTGTAGCAATCTGACTAGCTATCACAAAAGAGGTAATGACTTATAAATAACAACCTGGGTAGATTTGGCACTTTGCAAACTGAAAAAGGTGACATGACACATTCTGTCTGTAGGCTACATATATGCAAAGTAAAATATTAGCAGTGTTATAGAACAACCCTTCATTTTAACATAACACTGGTTCAATTCAATTGATATTAATCTTTTATGAATATATAACAGCTCCCTTACTTTGATGCAGGTCCAGAACCTGAGCCCGCATCTTTGCCTGCATATGATGGCTGTGTTATTCACGAATTTTCTGCTTCAAACAGCCATGCATACAACATAGGTCCAGCAGGTGCTGTTAACCTGTTAAATGCCACTGTCAGTTTGCGAAAGCTTCATTTACAGCACGTGTCACGAGGAGCGCGTTATTGTAACAGCTCATGTGCGGTCCCACAACTCGATTATAGAGCGTATATGGAATGCTGTGACCGCTAGAGGCTTGCCGAAGACCCGTGTAACTGTCATGATGTTACTTCTGTGAAAGCTAACCCATTCCTGGCATTCATAGGAGACCATTATTTTTGCTATATACAGCAATTCTCCAGTATTGCTGTATATAGTACAAGTTATCAGATGAAAGCAGTTTCAAGTCACACAAGGGTGGTGAACAACTATATTAAAAAGTAGAAAAATGTTTTAAAAAGTAGTTAAAAGTTCAAATTACCCTCTTTTTGCTCTTTTAAAAATTAAGAAATAAAATTAAAAAAATACTAATATTTAGTATTATGCTTGAAAAAGTCTAGTCTATCAAAATATAAAATGTATTAACCCGATCGGTAAATGGCGTAATGAAACAAAAATAAAAACTCTAGAATTGTGGGTTTTTGGTTGCTAGAACATTGCGATAAAATACAATTAGGGCTCAGGGCCCAAAAATGAACTGTCACACAGGTTATTTTTCTCGGAAAATAGTATCACAAGTACCATTGTGTGCAAATCCCAATATTGTGTCTTTTTTCCAATAATAAAGCATTTAAAATGGCAAATTTGTGTAGTGTTTTTTTTTTTATTAAGACATGTTAAATGTTTTTATTTTTTACAATATTTATTAGTTTCACAAGAGAGATTAAGTACCCTTTTAATTCCTATGATTACTTACATTATACACTACACTACTAATGTAGTGCACGATATTATGTCTGTTTTTCAGTATACTACTTACAGGCAGCGTATTTTGCCCTTAATAGGCTTTTCGCAATTGAAGACCTGGAGGAAGTTGTTAAACCTCTGGTTGCTACATTAACCCATCGATATCCCATGATTGTGTCGTGGAGGAGCAGATTTACCGACAGTTCCCCTTGACACCTCTCCAACTCCATACATTATGCAGAAGCTATGGACCACAGCAACTAAGGGGTTTAAATGTCTATAGCGTCTCAATCCCAGGCCATTGTAGTTAGCTCAGCTGTAACATCTAGGTCCTTCTGCGAATGCCGCCTTATATGTATGACAGAAACCCCTAAATTAGGGTTAGATGGTTTAGAGGGGGTATAGAAGGGGTATAACAATGTTAATATGAGCTTATATATGGAGCCAGAGTTAGCCTTTGAATAAGGAACCTGGGATACAGGGGAAAACAAGACTAGTTCAGAGCAGCTGGTTTACCATCTCATGGGCATAGTGGCAAGAGGTGGGGATTCCTCCGGGGTTCCTTTGCCTATTGTATTTGTATTTGCTTATTGTAAATTACACATGGCAATTGTATTCATAGCGGATACTGAGTTCTTAGTTCCTAATATATGCAATGCTTGTTTCTGAGTGTCTCTATTGTATAACATACAGCCTATACTTGGTGAAGCTTTAACCTTTAATGAACCTAATGAGGGGTCCTGTATAGGAGAAACTAACCACCTGAGTACTCAGAGGGACTTATATTGTTAAATCAACTTTTTATGAAAGGTATATTAACAACCCTTGGGGCCCTTGGGGAAAAAGCAAGATCTATTAACCCCTTCCCGACCCAGGACGCAGCATATGCGTCCTGAAAACAAGTTCGTTCCCGACCTTGGACGCATATGCTGCGTCCTCGCCAGTTTCCGGTCCTGCGGCTCTATTAACCGCGGTCACTAAGGGGTTAATAGAGCCGCAGGTACGGAAGGACCTGCACTGTACCCCAGGGGGGGTGGCTTAGCCCCCCCGGGGCTAGGACCGCTCCGATTGGCAGTGAAGTGAAAGTGAAACTGCCAATCGGAGTGAATCCAGCCAAGGCCCTCTGCTCTCTCCCCTGGCTGCCAATGTGCCTCCCCTGCCCCCCGGATCTCCCCCGCTGCCCTCTGATCTCCCCCCTCCCCTCCGGATCTCCCCCGCTGCCCTCCGGATCTCCCCCGCTGCCCTCCAGATCTCCCCCGCTGCCCTCCGGATCTCCCCCGCTGCCCTCCGGATCTCCCCCGCTGCCCTCCGGATCTCCCCCCCCCTCCGGATCTCCCCCGCTGCCCTCCGGATCTCCCCCCCCCCCTCCGGATCTCCCTCCCCCCTCCGGATCTCCCCCGCTGCCCTCCAGATCTCCCCCCCCCCCTCCGGATCTACCCCCTCCCCTCCGGATCTCTCCCCCTGCCCTCCGGTCCTCTCCCCCCGCTCTCCGGTGGTCTCCGCTGCTTCTCTCCAGGCCTCTCACCTGTCTTCTTTCTTCTCCTCTGTCCTCCGCTCTTCTCCCTCTTTCCTCCGCTCTTCTTCCTCTGTCCTCCGGTCTGCTCTGTCTTCTATCTTCTCTGTTGCTGTCCTCTTCCTGCGGCATCCTCCTTCTTCTGCCGGCTCCTCTGCACAGTTATCTCCCAGCATGGAGATGAGGGTGCAGAGGAGCAGTGTCACAGCCAGGGCACAGCATCTGTGTGATTGCTGTGCCCTGGCTCTGTGTTAACCCCCTAAGTGCTGTGATCTCATAGATCACAGCACTTAGTTTCCATGGTGATTGGATCCACTATCACCAGAGACTTACAACAAGGGAGCACTTGATCCCTTGTTGTAATCTCTGGGATCAGTGTCATAGTGCACTGTATGGCAATGATGTGCCATACCGTGCACCATGACGCTGATCCCAGAGACTACAATAAGGGATCAACTGTCCTCTTGTTGTAGTCTCTGGGATCAGCGTCATGGTGCACAGTATGGCAGATCATTGCCATACAGTGCACTATGACACTGATCCCAGAGACTACAACAAGGGATCAAGTGTCCTTTTGTTGTAGTCCCTGGGATCAGCGTCATGGTGCATGGTATGGCAATGATGTGCCATACCGTGCACCATGAAGAGTTCTGGGATCAAAGGTGTGTTGCAGTCCGCGCTGCCCGATCGTCCAAAGGATCACAAGGGAAACAATGTTCCAAACGAAATTCTCTTTATTCTTATAAACCGACGCGTTTCGGCGCCCAATCCTGGCACCGTCCTCAGGGTATTACAAACACCATATCAGAGCACCTTTATATATCATATACAAGAGGGTGTGTAACCAAAGGGGGAGTGGTAGAGGGTGTGTACCCTGCTGGTGACGTCAAAAACGTCACTCCTGGAGGTGTAACATTGTATTTTGGCGCAAAACACCATAAAAGAGTTCTACATACATCATAAAATTCACTAAGTCACTCTAAAAGTGACTACAATAATGAACTCATAAAATAATACTAAAAATATATAATAAATCTAAAAAACACGAGTAAAAACAGTACTGCCATGGATTAAAAAAAAAAGAAAAAATTGTTATCAGCACCTTGGGCCGTATTAGAACCTGTGTGGTCTGGCCGTGCACCATGACGTTGATCCCAGAGACTACAACAAGAGGTCACTTGATCCCTTGCTGCAGTCTCTGGATGTAGCAGAGGCGATCGAGCGTCGTGGGATCTTCGTTGTGGACTACGTCGGAGGCGATCGAGCGTCGTGGGACCTTCGTTGTGGACTACGTCGGAGGCAATCGAGCGTCGTGGGACCTTCGTTGTGGACTACGTCGGATCTTTACAATAACAATTCCAATTGTTAGCGGACACCATGTCGCGTATGAAGAGCCCCTGTGTGCCTAAACATTGGAGCTCCCCCACAAGTGACCACATTTTGGAAACTACACCCCCCAAGGAACGTATCTAGATGCATAGTGAGCACTTTGAACCCCCAGGTGCTTCACAAATTGATCCGTAAAAATGAAAAAATAAATTTTTTGTGGAAATAAAAGTACTTTTTCATTTTTACGGATCAATTTGTGAAGCACCTGGGGGTTCAAAATGCTCACCACCCATCTAGATAAGTTCCCTTGGGGCTCTAGTTTCCAAAATGGGGTCACTTGTGGGGGAGCTTCAATGTTTAGGCACACAGGGTCTCTCCAAACGCGACATGGTGTCTGCTAACAATTTGAATGGAAAATCAGCTCAAATTGTTAGCGGACACCATGTCGCGTTTGGAGAGCCCCTGTGTGCCTAAACATTGGAGCTCCCCTACAAGTGACCCCATTTTGGAAACTAGACCCCCTCAGGGAACTTATCTAGATGGGTTGTGAGCCTAATGAACCCCCAGGTGCTTCACAAATTAATCTGTAAAAATGAAAAAAGAAAATTTTTGTGGAAATAAAAGTACTTTTTCATTTTTACGGATGAATTTGTGAAGCACCTGGGGGTTCAAAGTGCTCACTATGCATCTAGATAAGTTCCATGGGGGGTCTAGTTTCCAAAATGGGGTCACTTGTGGGGGAGCCCCAATGTTTAGGCACACAGGGGCTCACCAAACGCAACATGGTGACAGCTAACAATTTGAGCTGATTTTTATTTAAATTGTTAGCGGACACCATGTCGTGTTTGGAGAGCCCCTGTGTGCCTAAACATTGGAGCTCCCCCACAAGTGACCCCATTTTGGAAACTAGACCCCCCAGGGAACATATCTAGATGGGTAGTGAGCATATTGAACCCCCAGGTGCTTCACAAATTAATGAAAAAAAAAGATTTTTGCGGGAAAAAAAGTACTTTTTCATTTTTACAGATTAATATGTGAAGCACCTGGGGGTTGAAAGTGCTCACTATGCATCTAGATATGTTCCTTTGGGGGTCTAGTTTCCAAAATGGGGTCACTTGTGGAGGAGCTCCTATGTGGAGACGCACAGGGGCTCTCCAAACGCAACATGGTGTCCGCTAACAATTTGAGCTAATTTTGCATTCAAATTGTTAGCAGACACCATGTCGCGTTTGGAGAGCCCCTGTGCGTCTCCACTTTGGAGCTCCCCCACAAGTGACCCCATTTTGGAAACTAGACCCCCCGAGGAACATATCTAGATGGGTAGTGAGCATATTGAACCCCCAGGTGCTTCACAAATTGATCCATAATAATGAAAAAAGAAAATGTTTGTGGAAAAAAAAGTGCTTTTTCATTTTTATGGATGAATTTGTGAAGCACCTTGGGGTTCAAAGTGCTCACTATGCATCTAGATATGTTCCTTGGGGGGTCTAGTTTCCAAAATGGGGTCACTTGTGGGGGAGCCCCAATGTTTAGGCACACAGGGGCTCACTAAACACAACATGGTTACAGCTAACAATTTGAGCTGATTTTTATTCAAATTGTTAGCGGACACCATGTCGCGTTTGGAGAGCCCTGTGTGCCTAAACATTGGAGCTCCCCTACAAGTGACCCCATTTTGGAAACTAGACCCCCTCAGGGAACATATCTAGATGGTTGTGAGCCTAATGAACCCCCAGGTGCTTCACAAATTAATCCTTAAAATGAAAAAAGAAAATTTTTGTGGAAATAAAAGTACTTTTTCATTTTTACGGATGAATTTGTGAAGCACCTGGGGTTCAAAGTGCTCACTATGCATCTAGATAAGTTCCATGGGGGGTCTAGTTTCCAAAATGGGGTCACTTGTGGGGGAGCCCCAATGTTTAGGCACACAGGGGCTCACCAAACCAACATGGTTGACAGCTAACAATTTGAGCTGATTTTTATTTAAATTGTTAGCGGACACCATGTCGTGTTTGGAGAGCCCCTGTGTGCCTAAACATTGGAGCTCCCCCACAAGTGACCCCATTTTGGAAACTAGACCCCCCAGGGAACATATCTAGATGGGTAGTGAGCATATTGAAACCCCCAGGTGCTTCACAAATTAATGAAAAAAAAAGATTTTTGCGGGAAAAAAAGTACTTTTTCATTTTTACAGATTAATATGTGAAGCACCTGGGGGTTGAAAGTGCTCACTATGCATCTAGATATGTTCCTTTGGGGGTCTAGTTTCCAAAATGGGGTCACTTGTGGAGGAGCTCCTATGTGGAGACGCACAGGGGCTCTCCAAACGCAACATGGTGTCCGCTAACAATTTGAGCTAATTTTGCATTCAAATTGTTAGCAGACACCATGTCGCGTTTCGAGAGCCCCTGTGCGTCTCCACTTTGGAGCTCCCCCACAAGTGACCCCATTTTGGAAACTAGACCCCCCAAGGAACATATCTAGATGGGTAGTGAGCATATTGAACCCCCAGGTGCTTCACAAATTGATCCATAATAATGAAAAAAGAAAATGTTTGTGGAAAAAAAAGTGCTTTTTCATTTTTATGGATGAATTTGTGAAGCACCTTGGGGTTCAAAGTGCTCACTATGCATCTAGATATGTTCCTTGGGGGTCTAGTTTCCAAAATGGGGTCACTTGTGGGGGAGCCCCAATGTTTAGGCACACAGGGGCTCACTAAACACAACATGGTTACAGCTAACAATTTGAGCTGATTTTTATTCAAATTGTTAGCGGACACCATGTCGCGTTTGGAGAGCCCCTGTGTGCCTAAACATTGGAGCTCCCCTACAAGTGACCCCATTTTGGAAACTAGACCCCCTCAGGGAACTTATCTAGATGGGTTGTGAGCCTAATGAACCCCCAGGTGCTTCACAAATTAATCTGTAAAAATGAAAAAAGAAAATTTTTGTGGAAATAAAAGTACTTTTTCATTTTTACGGATGAATTTGTGAAGCACCTGGGGTTCAAAGTGCTCACTATGCATCTAGATAAGTTCCATGGGGGGTCTAGTTTCCAAAATGGGGTCACTTGTGGGGGAGCCCCAATGTTTAGGCACACAGGGGCTCACCAAACGCAACATGGTGACAGCTAACAATTTGAGCTGATTTTTATTAAATTGTTAGCGGACACCATGTCGGTTTGGAGAGCCCCTGTGTGCCTAAACATTGGAGTCCCCCACAAGTGACCCCATTTTGGAAACTAGACCCCCCAGGGAACATATCTAGATGGGTAGTGAGCATATTGAACCCCCAGGTGCTTCCACAAATTAATGAAAAAAAAAGATTTTTGCGGGAAAAAAAGTACTTTTTCATTTTTACAGATTAATATGTGAAGCACCTGGGGGTTGAAAGTGCTCACTATGCATCTAGATATGTTCCTTTGGGGTCTAGTTTCCAAAATGGGGTCACTTGTGGAGGAGCTCCTATGTGGAGACGCACAGGGGCTCTCCAAACGCAACATGGTGTCCGCTAACAATTTGAGCTAATTTTGCATTCAAATTGTTAGCAGACACCATGTCGCGTTTCGAGAGCCCCTGTGCGTCTCCACTTTGGAGCTCCCCCACAAGTGACCCCATTTTGGAAACTAGACCCCCCGAGGAACATATCTAGATGGGTAGTGAGCATATTGAACCCCCAGGTGCTTCACAAATTGATCCATAATAATGAAAAAAGAAAATGTTTGTGGAAAAAAAAGTGCTTTTTCATTTTTATGGATGAATTTATGAAGCACCTTGGGGTTCAAAGTGCTCACTATGCATCTAGATATGTTCCTTGGGGGGTCTAGTTTCCAAAATGGGGTCACTTGTGGGGGAGCCCCAATGTTTAGGCACACAGGGGCTCACTAAACACAACATGGTTACAGCTAACAATTTGAGCTGATTTTTATTCAAATTGTTAGCGGACACCATGTCGCGTTTGGAGAGCCCCTGTGTGCCTAAACATTGGAGTTCCCCCACAAGTAACCCCATTTTGGAAACTAGACCCCCCAGGGAACATATCTAGATGGGTAGTGAGCATATTGAACCCCCAGGTGCTCCACAAATTAATGAAAAAAAAAGATTTTTGCGGGAAAAAAAGTACTTTTTCATTTTTACAGATTAATATGTGAAGCACCTGGGGGTTGAAAGTGCTCACTATGCATCTAGATATGTTCCTTTGGGGGTCTAGTTTCCAAAATGGGGTCACTTGTGGAGGAGCTCCTATGTGGAGACGCACAGGGGCTCTCCAAACGCAACATGGTGTCCGCTAACAATTTGAGCTAATTTTGCATTCAAATTGTTAGCAGACACCATGTCGCGTTTGGAGAGCCCCTGTGCGTCTCCACTTTGGAGCTCCCCCACAAGTGACCCCATTTTGGAAACTAGACCCCCCGAGGAACATATCTAGATGGGTAGTGAGCATATTGAACCCCCAGGTGCTTCACAAATTGATCCATAATAATGAAAAAAGAAAATGTTTGTGGAAAAAAAAGTGCTTTTTCATTTTTATGGATGAATTTGTGAAGCACCTTGGGGTTCAAAGTGCTCACTATGCATCTAGATATGTTCCGTGGGGGGTCTAGTTTCCAAAATGGGGTCACTTGTGGGGGAGCCCCAATGTTTAGGCACACAGGGGCTCACTAAACACAACATGGTTACAGCTAACAATTTGAGCTGATTTTTATTCAAATTGTTAGCGGACACCATGTCGTGTTTGGAGAGCCCCTGTGTGCCTAAACATTGGAGCTCCCCCACAAGTGACCCCATTTTGGAAACTAGACCCCCCAAGGAACATATCTAGATTGGTAGTGAGCATATTGAACCCCCAGGTGCTTCACAAATTGATCCATAATAATGAAAAAAGAAAATGTTTGTGGGAAAAAAAAGTGCTTTTTCATTTTTATGGATGAATTTGTGAAGCACCTTGGGGTTCAAAGTGCTCACTATGCATCTAGATATGTTCCTTGGGGGGTCTAGTTTCCAAAATGGGGTCACTTGTGGGGGAGCCCCAATGTTTAGGCACACAGGGGCTCACTAAACACAACATGGTTACAGCTAACAATTTGAGCTGATTTTTATTCAAATTGTTAGCGGACACCATGTCGTGTTTGGAGAGCCCCTGTGTGCCTAAACATTGGAGCTCCCCCACAAGTGACCACATTTCGGAAACTAGACCCCCAAGGAACATATCTAGATGGGTAGTGAGCATATTGAACCCCCAGGTGCTTCACAAATTGATCCATAATAATGAAAAAAGAAAATGTTTGTGGGAAAAAAAGTGCTTTTTCATTTTTATGGATGAATTTGTGAAGCACCTTTGGGTTCAAAGTGCTCACTATGCATCTAGATATGTTCCTTGGGGGGTATAGTTTCCAAAATGGGGTCACTTGTGGGGGAGCCCCAATGTTTAGGCACACAGGGGCTCACTAAACACAACATGGTTACAGCTAACAATTTGAGCTGATTTTTATTCAAATTGTTAGCGGACACCATGTCGTGTTTGGAGAGCCCCTGTGTGCCTAAACATTAGAGCTCCCCCACAAGTGACCCCATTTTGGAAACTAGACCCCCCAGGAAACATATCTAGATGGGTAGTGAGCATATTGAACCCCCAGGTGCTTTACAAATTGATCTGTGAAAATGAAATAGTACTTTTTTTTTCACAAAAATTTTCTTTTAGCCTAAATTTTTTCGTTTTCACATGGCAACAGCATAAAATTCATCCTAAAATGTGTTGGGCAATTTCTCCTGAGTACACCGATACCTCATATGTGGTCATAAACCACTGTTTGGGCGCACGGCAGGGGTCAGAACGGAAGGAGCGCAATTTTACTTTTTGAATGTAAAATTAGCTCCAAAATTCAAATTGCGCTCCTTCCCTTCTGAGCCCTGCCGTGCGCCCAAACAGTGGTTTATGACCACATATGAGGTATCGATGTACTCAGGAGAATTTGCACAACACATTTTAAGATCCATTTTATCCTGTTGCCCATGTGAAAATGAAAGAATTGAGGCTAAAAGAACATTTTTGATAAAAAAATTAAAATATCCATTTTTTGTTTCCACTTTGCTTTAGTTCCTGTGAAGCACCTGAAGGGTTAATAATCTTCTTGAATGTAGTTTTGAGTAGCTTGAGGGGTGCAGTTTTTGGAATGGTGTCACTTTTGGGTGTTTTCTGTCATGTACACCCCTCAAAAGGACTTCAAATGTGATGTGGTCACTAAAAAAAATGGTTTTGTAAATTTTGGTTGAAAAATGAAAAATTGCTCATGAACTTTGAACCCTTATAACGTCCTAACAAAAAAATTTTTTTTTTTCCAAAATTGTGCTGATGTAAAGTAGACATGTGGGAAATATTATTTAATAACTTTTTTCTGTCACATATCTCTCTTGTTTATCAGAAAAAAAAATTAAAAATGTGAAAATTGTGAAATTTTCAAAATTTTTGCCATATTTTTAATTTTTTCACAAATAAACGCAAAAATTATCGACTTAAATTTAATACTAGCATGAAGCCCAATATGTCACGAAAAAACAATCTCAGAATCGCTAGGATCGGTTGAAGCGTTCCCGAGTTATAACCTCATAAAGAAACACTGGTCAGAATTGCAAAAAAGGCCAAGGTCTTTAGGGTCAAAATAGGCTGGGTCCTGAAGGGGTTAATATCAAACTATTGATAAACTATATATTAACACAACTGGTACTGGCGATTGGCAATGAGATTATCCATGATGTATTGTAATCATAGGAATTGTTATAGCGAAACCAGACTATTTACAATGTTTTTATGCTTTTGTGTGACCAATTTCTCTGTTGTTTGTATTTGAATAAACTTGTTAATATTTACCATGATAATTTGAGGTTGTATCGCTTTTTGGACCTTTTCTCTCTTTATATGTATGACTGCATGCTTTACAAATCTACTATTCGCACTGCAAATATTCAGAGCAGGACAGGAATGAGTCAATATATACAAAATGTGAAATATAAACTTAGAAAAAAATCTTAAACCACAAGTAAAACTGCAAGGTGCTTCAAACTTTGTTTTAAGTAGGTTATCTGGCTTAGAAGACCCACTTAGGGGATATTTACATTTATCGAGGGGTCACAAATCCCAAAGATAAGATTTAAAAATATAACAAAAAAAAAAAGACATTGGTGGTCATTCTACGGTGACTTTTGCGGAGCCAATTTCTTGCACATTGTGATTTCATGTGATATTGCATTTGAAGGTAAAAATATAAAAATTGCATTGTATTAGCTCAGAAAATCATGATCATGTAATATTGTGTTTTGTATGTTGTGGGGTATAGTTTTTTATAGTTTCATGCTGGAACCAGGGAGAAATAAGGAGGTTATTCCTGGTTGTTTTGTACATGGATCCAGGGTGAGGCACAGTTGCTTACTTAACATTTTTTCTGCACTTGCGATATTGCGCATACCTGACATCATATACATATATAATTACTTGCAACCTCATAGGAATACATAAATCCAATACTGCATTGTGCTCTAATTCTATTGGATTGATGCAATACTTGCATCTTATTTATTCCTGTGAAACCTTAGTCTGTAAATTAAAACATGGCTATATTTCTACTGGTATACTGCGTTCTTTCGGAGATAATTGCTCTTAAATATCTGCATTGTACATCCAGCTGTCACCATCATTATGGAAGCTGCCTTCTTTAATTCAGTCTAGGAGTGAAAGATATATGACCGATGGATGATTGCAATAAAAACTGAATGCATTGATGTTGTAAAAACCTGTTTTCGGCTTCCACTGCATTTAGTCATCATTTAGTGCTCGGCTTTCTCCTGAAGCAGAAACCAGCACAGTTCCCCTCTCCATGTATTGCTTAGAATTAGTATACTACTCTACACCCACATATTCTGCAGCAGACAGGAAGCCTCGCTGACACATAAATGCAAGTATCAGTTATCTTTAGCACCAAATATCCAAAGTCAGTTCACTCATATATAATTTATATGTACATGTACAATCCGAATAAGACATATAATAAACATTTCAAATCATATATGTATGTCCTATCCTTGCTATACTGAGAACAAATGGCCTAAAATTACTTTATTATGTTAACCGGTAGCTATCTGTCCCAGGCTCCCTCTAATAATCACACAATCTGCATTATTCAACCACGCAAGCTCTTGACTATGGTATTGTAAAGTCTCCTAGGTACTAGAACAAACCACAAACACTGAATAATGTTAGAAATATTTGGCCACAGCAGCCTTTATTGATTACAATTATGAACATATTAAATCATAGTATACAATAACCATATCCTTTTACCCTCTGAGGTGATCCTGGACAGCCTCACAATCACTGACAGCACCAGAATACGATTCCCCAGTCACACCGCTCCAACTTGGTGCTGACAAATGTTACAGTGCTGTCCCTTCTCCAACTTCACCCATGGTCCCTGTGAACCCCCCAGTGGAACTAAACATAACAGGATATGAAGGGTGAACATACCTCCGATTTGACCTTCCTCCATTACCCCAGGCCATCACGGACCTAGCACCCAGCTCCCATGACATTATTATAGCTTTCACAAACCAACACGCCACCACGGTTTGTTTTTTTTATACAAAGCAAACATTGTTATGGGCGAGTGGGTGGATCGTTTACAGGTCTTGGATCCAGGGAACAAGGGGTGACCAATGGCTCCTCGTCTTCTTTATAGGTATTCTTCTGAAGCTTTTGATAAGGTGTGGAATGCCTGGACACTGTGAGATTATTTGAAGCCACTGTCTCAGCCTAATAGATCTTATCGTTATATTAGACGACTCTTGACTTGTTGAGCTCGGTTGGTTCTACCATTCGTTAAATTGTATAAAGACTGGAAAAATTGATAAAACTAGGACATTGATGGAATCTGTGTACTTGACTTTTAAACTATTGCATTTGTAAATTCCTATCTTTTACTTGCCATACCTCTACCGGTTTCGATATCTCGTAGTTTCTCTATATTACCCTTGTGTTTTTGTTCATTTCTGTTATAAATACAAAAGTAATAAAAAATAAAGTTAAAAAAAAGTATTCTTCCACCTTTTCCCACCCCTCCCCAAAACTTCCTACCAATCCCAGAACTTTTCCTAAGATATGTGACCTACGTTCAAATCCCCAAACCCCCTCCAACTATAATGGACATGCAGGACCCTGTTTTCACCCTTTCCTGCACAACTCCTTATTAACCCTCTTTGTGCCTTGCTTTTCCAAACGCCTGTCATGTCTGGTCTTTCACTATGGCTGCACATGCTGCAGCCCTTTTCTTTCTCCCTTGTTTTAGAGGAGGTGTTAAGGATGACAAGTGTAAGGTCATAGAGATAATGACCATGACCTGGCGGTATTTTATATATCAGTGAATGTCTTTTTCATTCAACTGAGCTTTGAATAGAGGTTAAACAAATATATCTATTATATAAAACCCGAAGGCCACTTCCGGAGGAGGCCACGCCCACTTCCGTGATGGTCGTCGCCCAGGCTCATCCAGTGCACTGTAGCCAGGCTGCCCCCCGGCTACAGTCACCGACACACGGAACGTTCCGATCTCGGAAGTTCCGTGTGCCCTCCTGCCACTCCCCTCCACCCTCTGCCCTCCAGCCAGTACCTACATACCGGGGGGGCAGGGGGGCCCATTGCCCGCCACCTCGGAGGGCCACACACCCCCTGGGGGTACCCGTGCTCCCTGCCGTGAGCCTGGAGAGGAGGGAGGGCGGGACTTCCTCTCCTGCAGCTCTGCCCGCCCCTCCTCTCCTCCTACACCCGACGTCCGGCCACCGGTAAGTCTCCAGCCATACACGCTGCTCTGCCCTCCAACCTGTGTGCCCCCTCTGCCCCCTCTGTGTCCTCTGCCCCCTCTGTGTCCTCTGCCCCCTCTGTGTCCTCTGCCCCCTCTGTGTCCTCTGCCCCCTCTGTGTCCTCTGCCCCCTGTCCTCTGTGTCCTCTGCCCCCTGTCCTCTGTGTCCTCCGCCCCCTGTCCTCTGTATCCTCTGCCCCCTGTCCTCTGTCCTCTGCCCCCTGTCCTCTGTGTCCTCTGCCCCCTGTCCTCTGTGTCCTCTGCCCCCTGTCCTCTGTGTCCTCTGCCCCCTCTCCTCTGTGTCCTCTGCCCCCTGTCCTCTGTGTCCTCTGCCTCCTCTGCCCCCTCTGTGTCCTCTGCCCCCTGTCCTCTGTGTCCTCTGCCCCCTGTCCTCTGTGTCCTCTGCCTCCTCTGCCCCCTCTGTGTCCTCTGCCCCCTGTCCTCTGTGTCCTCTGCCCCCTGTCCTCTGTGTCCTCTGCCCCCTGTCCTCTGTGTCCTCTGCCCCCTGTCCTCTGCCCCCTGTCCTCTGTGTCCTCTGCCCCCTCTGTGTCCTCTGCCCCCTGTCCTCTGTGTCCTCTGCCTCCTCTGCCCCCTCTGTGTCCTCTGCCCCCTGTCCTCTGTGTCCTCTGCCCCCTGTCCTCTGTGTCCTCTGCCCCCTGTCCTCTGTGTCCTCTGCCCCCTGTCCTCTGTGTCCTCTGCCCCCTGTCCTCTGTGTCCTCTGCCCCCTGTCCTCTGTGTCCTCTGCCCCCTGTCCTCTGTGTCCTCTGCCCCCTGTCCTCTGCCCCCTGTCCTCTGTGTCCTCTGCCCCCTCTGTGTCCTCTGCCCCCTGTCCTCTGTGTCCTCTGCCTCCTCTGCCCCCTCTGTGTCCTCTGCCCCTGTCCTCTGTGTCCTCTGCCCCCTGTCCTCTGTGTCCTCTGCCCCCTGTCCTCTGTGTCCTCTGCCCCCTGTCCTCTGTGTCCTCTGCCCCCTGTCCTCTGTGTCCTCTGCCCCCTGTCCTCTGTGTCCTCTGCCCCCTGTCCTCTGTGTCCTCTGCCCCCTGTCCTCTGCCCCCTGTCCTCTGTGTCCTCTGCCCCCTGTCCTCTGCCCCCTGTCCTCTGTGTCCTCTGCCCCCTGTCCTCTGTGTCCTCTGCCCCTGTCCTCTGTGTCCTCTGCCCCCTGTCCTCTGTGTCCTCTGCCCCCTGTCCTCTGTGTCCTCTGCCCCCTGTCCTCTGCCCCCTGTCCTCTGTGTCCTCTGCCCCCTCTGTGTCCTCTGCCCCCTGTCCTCTGTGTCCTCTGCCTCCTCTGCCCCCTCTGTGTCCTCTGCCCCCTGTCCTCTGTGTCCTCTGCCCCCTGTCCTCTGTGTCCTCTGCCCCCTGTCCTCTGTGTCCTCTGCCCCTGGCCTCTGTGTCCTCTGCCCCCTGTCCTCTGTGTCCTCTGCCCCCTGTCCTCTGTGTCCTCTGCCCCCTGTCCTCTGTGTCCTCTGCCCCCTGTCCTCTGTGTCCTCTGCCCCCTGTCCTCTGTGTCCTCTGCCCCCTGTCCTCTGCCCCCTGTCCTCTGTGTCCTCTGCCCCCTGTCCTCTGCCCCCTGTCCTCTGTGTCCTCTGCCCCCTGTCCTCTGCCCCCTGTCCTCTGTGTCCTCTGCCCCCTGTCCTCTGCCCCCTGTCCTCTGTGTCCTCTGCCCCCTGTCCTCTGTGTCCTCTGCCCCCTGTCCTCTGTGTCCTCTGCCCCCTGTCCTCTGCGTCCTCTGCCCCCTGTCCTCTGCGTCCTCTGCCCCCTGTCCTCTGCGTCCTCTGCCCCCTCTGCCCCCTCTGCGTCCTCTGCGTCCTCTGCCCCCTCTGCGTCCTCTGCCCCCTCTGCGTCCTCTGCCCCCTCTGCGTCCTCTGCCCCCTCTGCCCCCTCTGCGTCCTCTGCCCCCTCTGCCCCCTCTGCCCCCTCTGCCCCCTCTGCCACCTCTGCCCCCTCTGCCACCTCTGCCCCCTCTGCCCCCTCTGCCCCCTCTGCCCCTCTGCGTCCTCTGCCCCCTCTGCCCCCTCTGCCCCTCTGCCACCTCTGCCCCCTCTGCCACCTCTGCCCCCTCTGCCCCCTCTGCCCCCTCTGCGTCCTCTGCCCCCTCTGCGTCCTCTGCCCCCTCTGCGTCCTCTACCCCCTCTGCGTCCTCTGCCCCCTCTGCATCCTCTGCCCCCTCTGCGTCCTCTGCCCCCTCTGCGTCCTCTGCCCCCTCTGCGTCCTCTGCGTCCTCTGCCCCCTCTGCGTCCTCTGCCCCCTCTGCGTCCTCTGCCCCTCTGCGTCCTCTGCCCCTCTGCGTCCTCTGCCCCTCTGCGTCCTCTGCCCCCTCTGTGTCCTCTGCCCCCTCTGCGTCCTCTGCCCCCTCTGCGTCCTCTGCGTCCTCTGCCCCCTGTCCTCTGCGTCCTCTGCCCCCTGTCCTCTGCGTCTTCTGCCCCCTGTCCTCTGCGTCTTCTGCCCCCTGTCCTCTGCGTTCTCTGCCTCCTCTGCCCCCTGTCCTCTGCCTCCTCTGCCCCCTGTCCTCTGCCTCCTCTGCCCCCTGTCCTCTGCGTCCTCTGCCCCCTGTCCTCTGCGTCCTCTGCCCCCTGTCCTCTGCGTCCTCTGCGTCCTCTGCCCCCTCTGCCCCCTCTGCGTCCTCTGCCCCCTCTGCGTCCTCTGCCCCCTCTGCGTCCTCTGCCCCCTCTGCGTCCTCTGCCCCCTCTGCCCCCTCTGTGTCCTCTGCCCCCTCTGTGTCCTCTGCCCCCTCTGTGTCCTCTGCGTCCTCTGCCCCCTCTGCGTCCTCTGCCCCCTCTGCCCCCTCTGCCCCCTCTGCGTCCTCTGCCCCCTCTGCGTCCTCTGCCCCCTCTGCGTCCTCTGCCCCCTCTGCGTCCTCTGCCCCCTCTGCGTCCTCTGCCCCTCTGCGTCCTCTGCCCCCTCTGCCCCCTCTGCGTCCTCTGCCCCCTCTGCGTCCTCTGCCCCCTCTGCGTCCTCTGCCCCCTCTGCGTCCTCTGCCCCCTCTGCGTCCTCTGCCCCCTCTGCGTCCTCTGCCCCCTGTGTCCTCTGCCCCCTGTGTCCTCTGCCCCCTGTGTCCTCTGCCCCCTGTGTCCTCTGCCCCCTGTGTCCTCTGCCCCCTGTGTCCTCTGCCCCCTCTGTGTCCTCTGCCCCCTCTGTGTCCTCTGCCCCTGTCCTCTGCGTCCTCTGCCCCCTCTGTGTCCTCTTCACCCTGTCCTCTGCCCCCTCTGTGTCCTCTGCCCCCTGTCCTCTGCCCCCTGTCCTCTGCGTCCTCTGCCCCTCTGTGTCCTCTGCCCCCTGTCCTCTGCGTCCTCTGCCCCCTCTGTGTCCTCTGCCCCCTGTCCTCTGCGTCCTCTGCCCCCTGTCCTCTGCATCCTCTGCCCCCTGTCCTCTGCCCAGCCGCCTCTGCCCCCTGTCCTCTGCGCTGACCACTCTGCCCACGTCGCTGCGCTGACCAATCTCACCGCACTCACTGCTAACCACTGAGCCACCGCACTCACTGCTAACCACTGAGCCACCGCACTCACTGCTAACCACTGAGCCACCGCACTCACTGCTAACCACTGAGCCACCGCACTCACTGCTAACCACTGAGCCACCGTATACTCTGCTACCCACTCAGCCGCCTGTATACACACAATTCATTTCACCGCACTCCCGTAACTATTAGTAAATAAACTATATATGGATTCTAGACTACCCGATTCTTTAGAATCGGGCCGCCATCTAGTTGCTATATATATGGGATACTATTTAGTGCAACTTGTGCCAAATTGCATCTATATGACAGGTTGTGCCACTCATACCATACCAGAAATATTTATCCCACCGCATTTCTGTCTTATGTTTCCCAGTATTTTATAGCAAAATATGCTTACTCGTCCCTCTTTAGTGCATCTTTTTATTTATGTTAAAACATAAGGTAAAAAAAGACCACACATCACAATTTGTAGTGAATGCTATCAACTTGCCTATTATATTTTTGTTTTTTCCGGATCTCTCTTGCCAAGCTATTCCCCTGTTCATCCAATTATTTGTTGAACTCATCTGTTTGCCTTCGACTCATTAATCAGCAAAACAGGCTAAAAAGTGAGAATATTAATTACACATACTGTAATCAACAGGTAGAAGTCTCTTAGGTATTTCATACAGCTGGGTACACAGAAAACTGACATAATGTACAGAGTTACATCCAAAAAGGGATTGGCCATCTGGAAATTGTGACAAACGCCAGATGGGCTGGTCCGGCAGTGGGCCCATCAGCCCTCAGCACTTTTAACAGTATCTGCATCATTTGGACACCAATATAACTGTGGCCACAGAGAACCATTGGCTGAGGCTACATTCACACATTGCGCATTTTTGAGTGTTTTTTTGCGCGCGCTTTTCAAAAATGCACAATGTGCCTTGTGTCTGCCGGCAACGTGAATGGGAAATTCACTTTGCCGTACAGACACAGAGTAAAAATGCGCTGCGCTTTTATGGGAGAAAGCGTGGGCATAAAAAGAATTGACATGTCAATTCTTTACGCACCGCTGCCCGTGCTTTCTCCCATAGGGGCCGGCGCTGCAGGATATCATGTCACAGAGGGGATGAATCGTGTTCCTCCTCCCCTTTGTAAAGTATTCACTGATTTTAGGGAGACCAGTACAAGAAAACACTGCGGGCAGCCGGCTAAAGCGCTCAACACAGTGAATTCCTAGGCCTATTGCCCCCTGGGAAATGTTGAATATGCAAATAGAGTCTGTGGAGCCTCGTTTAGGAGTCTCAACACAGGACTAGCCAGATCTTCCTCTAGTGAAGGACCTAGCCATGATAACCACCATATTAAGTGGCCCTTTGAGTCAATATCCAGCTCTTTACAAGCTTAAAGATATGACAAGGGAATACCAAGGCCAGGTATCCATCCACAGACAGCTGTTTCGGGGTGTTGCCCCTCATCAGTGTGGAGTAGGATTCTGGCTAGGTGGGAGCAATGCCTGGTAGACCAACAAAACAAAGTATTCACTGATCTCAGGGAGACCAGTTCAAGAAAACACTGTGGGCAGCCGGCTAAAGCGCTCAACACAGTGAATTCCTAGGCCTATTGCCCCCTGGGAATTTTGAATATGCAAATAGAGTCTGTGGAGCCTCGTTTGTGGAGCCTAGCCAGAATCCTACTCCACACTGATGAGGGGCAACACCCCGAAACAGCTGTCTGTGGATGGATACCTGGCCTTGGTATTCCCTTGTCATATCTTTAAGCTTGTAAAGAGCTGGATATTGACTCAAAGGGCCACTTAATATGGTGGTTATCATGGCTAGGTCCTTCACTAGAGGAAGATCTGACTAGTCCTGTGTTGAGACTCCTAAACGAGGCTCCACAGACTCCTCCCCTTTGTGACATGTGTGACCGCCCCATTTGGGTTTCGCAATGTATTAATACAAAACATACAATGCGAAACCCAAATTAATGTTACACAAATGTGTTAAAAATAATAAAAATTAAATACTTACCCGTCCGAAGCCGTTCCGGTTACCGGGAGCCGAGACAACCGCAGGTTTCAAGCTGCTAGGACCTTGCATGATGTCATCAGGTGCTGTGATTGGCCACTCACGGTCATGTGATATGTGACGTCATATGACGCGCATATCACATGACCGCGAGCGGCCAATCACAGCGCCCGATGACATCACGCAAGGTCCTTGCAGGTCGATAAGTGCGGTTGTGCCGGCTCCTGGCTCTCCGAACACCCGCCGGAGGGTAAGTAGTCATTCTTTATTATTTTTAATACATCTGGCTTTCTTTCATTTAGATTTTGCAGTGTATTAATACACTGCAAAATCAAATGGGGGCTGGCAGAAATGTCAGAGAGGGGAGGAGGAACCAGGATTCTTTCTCCCCTCTGTGACATCACTTCTCCCACGGGTCCGTAAAAAAGCGTGCTGTGTGAAAGCACTGCTTCTTTTTTTGTACTTTTTTTGCATGCCATAATGCGTGGGCTAAAAGTGCGCGCAAAAAAGCGCAATAAAAAAGCAGTGTGTGAACGTAGCCTAACAGTTCCACCACTTAATCTGACAGGTTACAGGTTGCTTATAGTGCGCTAGAGGCCGCCGCCACATAGGGAGTATGAGGTGGCACGATGGCATCACTTCATCACACTGCATGTGCGTGGAGACTGCTGTGGAGAAGGAGAGGAACAAGTTGCATAAAAAGAGGGAAATTAGTTTTACAATATTATAGTTCAATACAAGCTACACGGAGACATTATTACTATTACTCACCATCTACTACAGCTTTCAGCATGAGACTACCTTCATTTTATAAACCATCATCTTAGCTGCTGATACATAAATTTCACTTTCAACATATTTAGTGTATAACTAGTTATGCATATTCTTGTCATGTCATTGCTCTGTTACTGTTTAGCTCCTGAAAATCTAAATTTTATTATTATTATTTTGTAGATATACCTTTGGCTTTCAATACTGAATAAATCCTTCTGGGCATGCTGTCAATCAGATTCAAGCATTTTTCGACTGATATTTCATCCCAGGTCTCTTCAACATGTTCTTAATGTTGGTGCATACTGGTCGACACACTTGCACTTGGGTATGTTTACAGCTTTTTCTTCAGCTCTAGCACAAGTGTTCGATTGGGTTGAGATCTAGGAACTGTGGGGGCCATTGTAACCTCACCAATCTTGGCGTATGCTTCTGGTTATTGTCTTGCTGGAACATTCTCTCGTCCCTTTCATACCCATCATACTCGAGTGTCGGAAGTAACTCGTCTTGTAGGATGGTCACATATAGATCAGCATTGAGACCATCATAAATCCTGGTCAAGTATCTAACACTTTTGGCTGTGAAATAACCCCATATCACCAGCTTCCAATATCAAACTTAAAAAAAACTTATCAATTTCTTGATCCATTAGCCCCTTTTTCCCTTGTTACTTCCAGATCCATTTCCACAAATAATAACCTAGTCTACTGTATTGACTTTTGTCTCATCGCTCCAATTTCTCAGGTCTGGCAGTTCTGTACCCTAGCGAGTCCCTCACAGGTCTGGGTGTGCTTCGACCCTCCATCAGGTCACCCATAGCACCTCACTGGCCATGAGGGGTGTGATGTTGCCTCCAGAGGGTAGAGCTAGTGCGGGTGCTCGTTCTAGCTGTGTATTGCGCTCTGGGTGACTTACTTCAGGTTATAGTATTGTTGGGAGGCAGGACACCATTGCTCCCAGCAATGATGCTGTTCACAGGCCCTTGTATGCCAGGTCCCCTAGTGTAAGCCATTGCCAGCAGATATGGGACACTGTGTCTGCTGGTTCAGCAAGGGGGCGGAAAGTTCCTTTCATTCCAACCTCCTTCCCCCTCCTTTGCTGCTCTGGACTGAGGTTGGAGATTGGGTATCACCTCATCGTGTCAGGTGATCCATGAGAGGGAGATGTAAACCTGCAATATCCTTTCCTCTGTGCTGAATATGTTCAACTGTGCTCACATGATGCAGTTTGCCAATTTTCTTAGCAGAGAGACCACTATCAATGAGCTGGTTCATACTTTTTCTCTTTTCTTGGAAAATCTTTTTCATAGCTGCTTCTTGATTTGAACCAGTGACCTTTCACTTGGGTTTCAACCTTATAACACACTGAGCTATTAGGGAATGTGAGAACAGGTTGTGGCTTGAAGTATACAGGAAGAAAAATATTTTTTCAAACACCAGAAGCAAAACAGTAACTATGCTGGGACATGACAAGAATCTGCATAACCAATAATATGCTAAATAATTGTAAGTCAAATTTATGTATGAGATAGCCACGATGGTTGTCTATAAAATAAAGGTAGTCTCACCCTCAAAGTTATAGGGAATGGTGAGATATGGAACATGAAAATCATAGGTTCATAACATTGTTTACCCTTTTGCTCATCAATGTATATGAAGGCACAGAGGGGTCATTAATAATGTTTGGGGCACTAATGATTGTACTCTTTGACTTGTTGTTTGGAGATGGGGGAAATGAGAAGGGCTGGAAAAGTAGAGCCAAAGCTGTTTGTCTGTTATGTTCTATAAGTTATGGATTGAAAAAGTGGTTATGAAAGTCTGGGGCATTAAAAAGAAAAGAGAAAGTAAACAACTATTCTCAGATGTTTTGGTGAAGACACTGTAAGCTCATAATCCATGTCATGGATCCCCACACTTACGAGTCCTATCAAAATATTCAAAAACTACTCAAAAAAGGCAGCATTAGAATAACTCAACATATGCAGCCAAAAAACAAATCCAACACAGCACTTGCCAATAAAAAGAGCAAACACAGGTGTACAGAAACAATAAAACCACCATCAATCTGCCAGAACATGGGGGAGGTGATTTGCTATGCTATTAAGGTTTGCAACATAGGACGCCATTCACATTGATACAAATGGTGCAAAGTGTCTGAAAGCTTTTGAAAATTTTGATAGGACTCGTAAGCGTGGGGATCCGTGACATAGATTATGAGCTTACAGTTTCTTGGCCAAAACATCTAACAATACCTCACAAACATTTTTTTTTGTTTATAATAAAAAATGTTTTTGCACTTTTTATCATTATTGTGGGGTGCAGCTAGGCCCCATGGGGCATCATTCATCCAGTGGTGCAGAGACATCGAGTTGGGCTGCCTATTTGGTCTGGTGGCAGGACCAAAGGATAGCCTTCAGACACTCTGCACCATTTGTATCAATGTGAATATTGTATATATTGTAAACCTTAATTGCATAGCAAATCACCTCTCCCATGTTCTGGTAGGTTGATGGTGGTTTTATTGTTTCTGTGCACCTGTGTTTGCTCTTTTTCTTGGGGTCTGACTGCTTCCAACCTGAGTGCTGTGTTGGATTTGTTTTTGGCTGCATATGGTGAGTTTTTCAACATTGAAGACAACACAATTCAGACCAGATATGCAGTTATTCTGCTCGTCTAGTATATCAATCACCAAGAGCATATCGCCTCTAGAAAGTTGAAAGTGGTGTCTCCTGAGAAACAAAGATGTGCACAGTCACACAGAGTGACTGCAAAATTATCAATTTTAGACCGAACACTGCTTTTAAAGTACATGACTGTAAAGGTTTGTTTGTGACACTGTCTGTGTCGCACCCCGGGGCAGGGGTACTTGGAACCAGGCCCTCTCTTCAGTCTGTGGGGGAAAATCACGGTGATGTGACCTGACTCCGTATGTCCAGGTGCAGCAATAAAAGGGGGTTAAAGAAAAAGGGGAAAATAAAGTTTTGAAGTAGTTAATGACGCCACCCACGGTTTGTGACTAGTAAAGCCACCGCTGCCGTCCAGGTCTCTGGGGAATGATGATGAAGGTGGCAGCCGGGATGGTGAGCCCTCCATGTGTAGGGCTTGGTGTTCTCCAGAGCAGGTGTAGGGAATGGCTTGTCTGGCCTCTGCACTTATCCTTAGTCTCACCTGCTGGCGTGCAGTAAGCAGTGTGTTGCTCTGCAGGCGGGAGCTTGTCACCGTTGCACAAAAGAAAGTCTCTCACACACAGTTTTGAGTCTGTCCGGGCACTTTTACTCACATTGGTAAAGTTCCAGTTACACACAATACACAACCAGCACCGGACACTGGTTCTGCAGCCGGGACAGTTTACTAGGGGCACCCCCTTTCTAGTCCTTTCAAGCCTCTCGTTCCTTCCCGTGCATCTACTCCGGGCCAGCTGTCGCAGACTTTCTGTGGACAATCCCGTCTGGGAATCCTAGTCCTATATGACGGCCTTTCCTTCGTGTGCTGGGGGTTGGATTCCGGGCATAAAGTCCCTTTACCTTGACGGTTACTTCGTGGCCGGGGCATGTAGCTGCCAACTACATCTACAGGGTCAGTACCCTGGTGTGAGCCTGGTTTTCCCGGTGTCCTGACTCATCTGGACCCACCACGGACCCCCTCTTCTCTCCCTCGGTAGTTGGCCAGGGACCCGGACTGGCCTTACGGTGGCACAGGCCGCCGGGTCCACGCTCTTTCTTTACGGTGTTACACTTTAGCTCTTGGGCCGTCTCGCTTGGTCTAGGGAGTACTAGGTCTAGGGATAGAGTACTAGGTCTAGGGATGGGGCTATGTGTAGGGTGTTGGTGTGGGGTGACAAGCTTACCTGTCCCTGCTGCATCACCTTCTGTGGCCGCAAGTCCACAGGGACACCACATCTGCATTTCATCTGTACTGGTGTTACCATATGGTTATGACTGATAACAACTCCAAGTACTCCTTACTATTTTTAAAGCCATGTAAGGCGATCACAGGTAAAGTACAAGAAGGGAGGTATGTATCATCCAGACTGTTAAACACGGTGATGTGAACCTGGATGTAATGCTCCAGTATAATAGGTACTGAGAGAGTTAAATTGTCTTTAATAGGGCTGGGTTTGTTGTGAACAGCTAATGAGATGGGCAGGATGGCTGTTCACCATATCTCCACCCCAAGGTGTGGCCCAGGAGGTAAAAGCAAGGCCTCTGAAATCACTCAGATGTTCTGTGCTTGGAGGGAGCAGACCTCCACATAGCTACTCTCCACAGTTATATGAACTCTCTTTATATTCTGTTGTTTTTCTTTTGCCTCTGAATGAGTTGATCTACCACAGCCATAATGGGAGTTGTTGATTTATGTGATACAAATGTATATGGGTGTCACACAGCAATTTGCTCAAAACTTGCAGAGGGTCATGGCGGCATCTAGCTCTGTCCACACTTCTGATTTTATGATAGAATTCAGATAGAACATGCGGTTCAATAGTAGAGCGCAGGGATAATATGGGATACTTTAATCTTAATCTTCGTAACTTTATTCATAAAAATCTCCAGACTACAACGCGTTTCGACGTACAGATGTCTTCCTCAAGCGGAGTGAGAGCGTGGACTACACGAGGTCAGGAGCAGAGGTGATTGAGGATACAGGAGCACTACAGATCCGAGGCTGGCAGCCTGAGCCACAAACTACGCTCACAATCTGGTTGTGCAGATCTGGCACAACTTTTAAAGGTTAGTTTATTCTTAATACAACCGCTTTTAAGGCAGGAGAGATCCACAGGTGGCGCAACACAATTTTTTTCTTTTTATTCACACTTCTGATTTTGACACTCCACACTGAGGTTTTTCTCATGATTCTGAGTTCCACAGGCAGACTTGGGTGTCGATAGCTGTGTTCTCAGTAGTGATTGGGCTAGCAGGAGTTAATCTTTGTATGACTGTTGATTACTTGTTGGATCACATGTTTTGGAAGACCTATCACAGTTCATTCCTGACTTTTTTAGATGGTGTAATTTGTTTTCTCATATCGACTATAGATGCTTTGTTGCTCCAGCATACCGATCCTGTTCTTGGTGTTCCAGTAATCTGGTATCAATTGCTGCTTCTTTTGTGTTTGGTAAATACTTCCTTGTTGAATTTTTATGTTCTCCTTGTACTTGTTTTCTCCCTTATTACTTATTGTATTCTTCCTGTGTGTGTGTGCTGTGAGCTTGTGCTTTGGTTCGCCCCTGCCTGTTTCTATTTGTGGGTTCCTTAACTTCCCAGCTCTGGGGGCAGGGTAAGTGGAAATCAGCTCAGGGCTGCATAGGAGCAAGGACAGGGTGGAGACTCAGGCCTCTCCGCCATCAGGAGCACCCCTGAGTTAGGGATAGTTGAGGGGCAGATCAGGCGCCCCAGATTATCTTTTCCCATAGTCCCCATGACAATGGGACTGACCTGATAATAAAATTGATGTACCATGTTCTGATGGTCGTTCTGTTGCAGAATTCATATACGAATGGTGTTTCTTGTGATGTGTTTCTGTACTGATGGTGGTTCTAGTGATGTATTCACTTACTGAGGATAGTTCTTGTGATGCATTTGTGGAGCCCACTGGGAAGGGTTCCTCGGTACTGGACCGGGGTATCACGGGGAATCACGGTGGTCTTGGTCTGGACTGTGTCCCGGGCCCACAAGTAATGGGTTTGGGGGTTATTTACAGGGGATAAAGTCGTGACGCCACCCATGGTATGTGGACAGGGTGACCACTGCTGCTGCAGAACCTCCGGGGATGATGTTTGACAGCTGGTGATGTAACGGCTCTCCACGGGCAGAACCTGGTTCCCCGGGGCAGTGGTGATGATAGTCTATGGATAATGCAGGGCAGGGGTAGAGATGATAACAGTTTGTGAGGGAGAGTAGGGCTTGAGTGCAAGAATCACACAGACTCACGGTTTTGTACTTTTCCAAGTCTTTACTGTAGATGGTATTCAGTAAGTTTTGTCCACGGAGTCTGTACCGGGGCTGGGTTGCTTCCCACCCTGTCCGGGTCCTTGATTTCCTACTCCTGCATTGTGTGTGTGTGGCACTGCTGCCGCTTTAGCTAGGCTGCCGTCTCCTTTCTCCCCCCCACGGGTACCAATGTGCTAGGCAACTTGAGTCTTATCTTTATGTTCCTGACCCCGCCGTGTTGCTTCGCTGAGGTACAGTGAAGATGTGGGACCTTCACTAATCCAGTGTTCACTGTGCTGTTTGTGTCACGCACAGCATCGGATCCGGTATCCGTTCTGTGCGCTCCTCCATGGTGAGTTTAGGGTATATCGGTGTCCCGGGTGTGTTCCTCTGCTTCTCCTTTTCCTCAGACCCTGGCTCAGCCTGGAACTGGACAGTGGACTGTGGGGTGAGCCTAACACAGCTCTTTTACACCCATGTCCTTTCTTCCTTCAGTGCTGCTCCGCACTGAACTAACTGCCACTTCCTCTCCACACCAGAATATATATGGAAGCAGCTTTAATTCCCCCTTCTGGCCTGGACGCGCTAGTGTAGTGTTGTGGGTTGTGTGGGGAGTTTAACCCTTTGTGGTGTTACTGTGGCACATGAACCCTGGGGTGCCACACATTTCTGTAGTCATGCGAGTTCTAGTGATGTATTTCTGTACTGCTGGTGGTTCTTGTGTATATTTTTATATCATATCCAGTAATTCATTTGTAGTTTGCCTGATGAAGGGGCCTTTTGAGATCTGAAAGCTTGCAAATATAATTTCTCTGGTTAGCCAATAAACGTATCTCTCCTTGAATACTTTTCTCATTATTTTGGGACACCAATCTTGATGACAAGAGGCGATATGTTCAAAAATATACATTAGTGAATTCAAAGTACCACTATCAAATTTGCATGATTATGTACTGATATATTGACAATTGCATTGAGTGTTGGGCCAATGATATATATGACTACATGTTTGAACTTGTTATCAGTATAAAAGACCCCTGTCCACAACCTCAAACAGTCACAATCCAAACTCCACAAGGTGAAGACCAAAGAGCTGTCGAAGGACACAAGAAACAAAATTATAGCCCTGCACCAGGCTGGGAAGACTGAGTCTGCACTAGGCAAGCAGCTTGGTGTGAAGAAATCAACTGTGGGAGCAATAATTAGAAAATGGAAGACATACAAGACTGCTGATAATCTCCCTCAATCTGGGGCTCCATGCAAGATCTCACCCAATTGGGTCAAAATGGTCTCAAGAATGATAAGCAAAAATCCCAGAACCACACGAGGGGACCTAGTGAATGACCTGCAGAGATCTGGGACCAATGTTACACAGGCTACCATCGGGGGGGGAGGTTTGGGTTGCTGTCAGGCGCCGGCCGAGCTTGAGAAGTGGGGGAGGGGTGCAGCCCTACGTCTCGTCATTCACTTCTGTGGCCTATATGCCAATTTCAATCCAAAGCTATGTAATTCAGATTTTCTGCACCCTCCATCCTCAATCCCTCCGATCTCTCCATCCCCCTGTTCCCTCCATCCAACACTCCCTCCATCCTCCATTCCCCTGCTCCTTCCATCTTCCATCCCTCTGCTCCTACCATCCTCTATTCCCCTGCTCCTTTCATCCTTCATCCCCTTGTTCCCTCCATCCTCCTGCTCCCTCCATTCTTCATCCCCCTGATCTCTCCATCCCCCTGCTCCGAGTCTTTTCAATTCATCCTCCATCCCCCTGCTCCTTCCATCCTCCATCCCCCTGATCTCTCCATCCTCCATCCCTCTTGTCTCAATTTCTCCATACACTGCCTGTCCTTATCTCTATCCTACCTGCATCCTCTCCCCCTGCACAGCCTGCCGCCCTCTGCACTCATCACAGTCACTGTCACTGACAGTCTGTCAGTGCTGTTGTCACATACCCTGCACTGCAGCCTTCATTAGTCGTCCTCCTCCATCTTCTTTCCCTGTGGGCAAAACTCTGCCCACCCGAGTCACATGTATATGACATCATCGCAGGTCCTCCGGCGCTGAGGGAAACTGTACTACACACAGCCTGTGAGTGACACAGCAGATCAGTGCTGCCTGCTCTTTAGATTTTCCGGTACGCCGTACCGGTATGTACTGCTGATCTTCAAATTTTCCGGTACGGCGTACCAGTATGTACCCCCACAAAAAAAGCACTGCCTACTCTACTCTACACTGACTTCTACCTTCTTTGACCTGCCTAAAGATAAGAGAGCTATGTGTTATATTCTCAATTCCGAGTCAGGATCCAAGGGCATATCAATGCTGTATAAGGCTTTAAATGACCCTGATTTAAATGACAAATTGCCCTATATGTCCCTTTGGGAGAGGGATCTGGGAATATCCATGCATCCGCAGGATTGCCGAGATGGGTTGGGTTAAGTTCGGCCTGTCTCTTCGTGTTTACACCACCTGGAACAACTGAAAAAGATGCATATGCGGTGGTATTATTATTCTTTACAGATGGCATATATTGGTAATGAGGCTTCACCTCTTTGTTGGAGAGGATGTAATATGGACATTGGGACATGTGTGGTGGTTTTGTCCGAAAATTAAGAGGTTTTGGGAGGCGGTTAAAAAATTAATAAGGGACGTATTGGGGATTCATATGGAGGTGTTACCAAGTATATGTCATGCACTTAGATGGCGCTGACATTGTTGGATGCTGCTGTGTATGTGGTTTGTCTTTAAGAGCTGCATGGTTGATGGTTGTGAAGATCCTTGCCTCCTGTGGTGTGCTCCAGAACTGCAGTCACTATTATGTTCAATAGCTGGTTCAGGAGTTAATTGTGGACTCACCTGGAATCCCCTCCCCTGGCTTTAAATAGCCTTCCCTCTCCTCTGTCAGGTGCTGCTGATAGCTATGTGCTCTAGGTCTTGGTGATGTGCTGATGCTTAGCTGATGGGCTATAGTCTTTCTGTGATTCCTGACCCGTGGGTGGAGGTAGGGGCCCTCAGCCTAGGGCTAATCAGAAGTTTTAGGGTACAGGGTGGCGGTGAACTGTCTCCATGTAATGAGTCATGAAAACAGGTGTTTAGTCCCATTGTTAGAGATTGGAACATCCTTTGAGTTTGAATTCCCAGATTTTTTCTATCTCTGTCATTTTTAAAATTACCTTTCAGTATTAGGACTTTTAAATTTGTGCCACACTGTGTCCACGTCTAGAGAAGTGTATTCCTACAGGCGTGTCCAGCTCATTTTTTATTCTATGTCTATGTAGATTCAACCTTGTTTGTAGTTTTTATTTGGTTCCACCAGAATATGTCCCTGCAGTGCCCCTTGTACATTGTATCTTGTATACCGCATTGGAGGATGTACATGAAAAGAAATCCATGATTTTATAGTTCTGATTTGTCTTGGGTATGGGGACTGTATCTGTTGGTGATATGTGGGTACAGATCTTGCATAGCAGATTAAGGAGGAGTTGTAGTAATTATGAATATGTTTGATTACATCTAGGAAGCACACAGACAACTCTTGGACAAAGAATACTACACCCCCCTTCAGGAAGATCCCACCAAACAATGCAGAGAGGAACTAATATCAGTGGGTTCGACACTATGCCATCCTCTCTACTGGACCTAATACCAGACAACTCCCAAACAGAAACCTCATCATCTCTGGTATTGGGACATTAACCAAGAATATATCTGGCTGGGCGGAGAACATTTTAAAACCCATGGTGAGGCAAGAGATTGCCTGATCATTACAATCCAGCTTTGGAAGGGGCTGCAATAGCCACTTCCATAGGCTGAAACTCAGAAGGGGCAGTGTATTTCCCTCCAACTCTGATGGGATTGACCGTGCTGTCACGATAACTCCCTGCCAGTACAGAGTTCAGCGGCGGTGTGATCCGCCTGTCTGTGCTCTTCTGCAGCCTCATCCCTGCATGGAGGGGATTAAAGGCTGAAGAGGAGCACTGTCACACAGTCAGTGATGATCACCGTGTGTCCCTGGCTGGATTACCCCCCATCTGCTGTGATCGGTAGCAATTGCAGCACTAAGGGTGCAGGGAAGGGGAGAGGGAGCATGCGCTGTCTCTTACCTCTCCCCACGCTGCCTCAGCAATGGTGACCAGATCTTTTCAAGGCAACCAGACATTGCCATGGCAACATCTGGTTACCTGACCCAAGCCTCAGAGATCATGTGATCTCTGGGACTTCGGTCTGAAGCACTGACAGCTTCACTGTATGGTAGATGTACATCATCAGTGTGATCCCAGAGACTGCAGCAAGAGGACGCTTGTTCCCTTGCTGCAGTTTCTGGAGGCAGTTGAGCATCGTGGAACCATCGATCTGGCTTACGTCGGACAGTATGTGGGGGTAATAAAAGTGGTGTCCAGATATGTGCTCGTGTTTTTTGTCCTAATAAAAAAATATTATCTCTCTGGTATATTATTTACTATTGAATTAGAGGTTCCTAATGGCCAGGTCTAACATTGGCCTGACATTAGGAACCTCGGGCTTTGTTACAGCTCGCAGTAAAAAGCTGGCATTAGTCCTTTTATTACCCAGTCTGCTACCGCTATATGGCAGCTGTAAGAGTCGTGCACATCACCAGAAAATGGTGCTTCAATGAATGCGCCATTTTCTGGGGCAGCTGCGGCCTGCAATTTACAGGATGGCCAGAATGCTTGGGTCTCCCCACACTGAGGATTCCAGCCCCCAGCTGCCTAGTTGAATCTCGCTGATAACCAAAAATACGGTGAAGGGTCTATGCCGTTTTTTTGGTTGCAGCCAGATACTACTAGGCAGCTGGGGGTGGGCAGCGGCCCTTAGCTGCCTAGTTGTACCTGGCTAGCACCAAAAACACAATGAATCCCATCATTGTTTTCTTTCTTTTTCATTATTTCTAGAAATAACTAAAAAAATAAAAGTGGAGATTCGCCACATTTTTGGTTGCCAGCCAGGTACAACTAAGAAGCTACAGGCTGCCACCACCCAAACTGCCTTGTTGTACCTTGCTGTTAACCAAAAATATGGCGTAGAGTTTCACTGTATTTTTGGTTGTTGGCCAGGTAGAATTAGGCAACTGGGGGTGGGTGGCAGCCTGTAGCTGCCTAATTGTACCTGGCTGGCAACCAAAATTGAAACTCCACATCATTTGTTTTTAATTATTTCTAGAAATAGTTTTTAAAAAGGTGTTTCGCTGTATATGTGTTTTCCAGCCAGGTAAAACTAAGCAGCTGGGGTAGGTGGCAGCCCTTACCTGCCTGCTGTACCTGTGCTGGTGACCAAAAGTACAGCGCAGCCCCACATCATCAGGGCAAAATTCCCACTAAATTACACAACAAATATTGTGTAAACAGTGCTGTGTATTTGTTGAGTATTTTGTTGCTGACATTGAGTTCTATAGATGAAAATCGTGGCAAAGTATGCTGAAAGAATTGATGCGCTGCATATTTTTCAATGAGACATTGCGTTCCATTTCCACAGCAGGAAAATCCACGGCATGGGCACAACACTTATAATTTCCCATACAGTTTGCAGGGAAGGTGCTGTAGTGCAGAATTGTCAAAAATATGCTGAAAAAACAAGGTAATATCTCGGCAAAAAACACAAGAATCCGCAGCGTCGTCACATAGCCTAAAACTCACATACACATTGAGTCTTCCACTCAAAAATGTCACTCCTTCCCTTCCGAGCCCAGCTTTGCACCCAAATATTGTTTTCCCACCACCTATGGAATATCAGCATATTCAGGAAAAATTGCCCAACATATTTTGGAGACCACTTTATCATGTTGCCTATGTGAAAATGAAAAAATCCTTTTTTTCCACAAAAATGTTCTCTTAGACTGCATATTTTCATTTTCACAGCTCAGTTCTATAAAAATCTGTGAAGCACCCGGGGTTTCAAGGTTCTCACCACATACCCAAATAAATTCCTCGTGATTCGAATTTCCAAAATGGGGTCACTTGTGGGGTTTCCACTGTTTAGACCAGTGATGGCTAACCTATGACACGCGTGTCAGCAGTGACACGCCGAGGCGTTTCTGCTGACACACATGTCATGGCTCAGTTTCCCCCTCCACCCGCCGCCGATAACATAATTCACTCTGCTGTATTACTGTGCCGCCTTGTTCCGCCTTCAGACGCTGACACTGTGATTGCATGCAGTCAGTGTCAATCACAGCAACAGCATCCGGAGGCGGGATAATGACACTTTGATTGCCATTTTCATTCTGTGCCGCCCATGTCCTCTCTCCGGATGCTGGTGCTGTGATTGACACTGACTGCATGCAATCACAGTTTCAGCACAGCATTTGAAGGTGAGACAATGGCGGCATGGTAATGTAGCAGAGCTGATTATGTTATCAGCGTCAGGCTGCTGACACTTTCAGCATGAAGAGGAACTAGGGATAGGTGAGTTATATTGTTTATTATTTTTGTGTGTCACCAGGATAAGGGCCATATCCAGGATGGGGGGTAATGTGCCAGGATGGGGGGAAGGTGCTATATCCCAGTATGGGGGGCTATATCCAGGAAAAGGGGCTATATACCAGGATAGGGGGTGCTGTATCCCAGCATAGGGGCTATATACCAGGGTGGGGGCCATATCCAGGATGGATTGTAATGTACCAGGATGGGAGCTATATCCAGCATAAGGGACTATATAACAGAATGGGGGCCATATCCAGGATGGGGGGTAATGTACCAGGATGGGAGGGTGCTATATTCCAGTGTGGGGGCTATATTCAGGATCAGAGGCTACATACAAGAAAATAGGGCCATATCCAGAATGGGGGGGGGGTAATGTACCAGGATGGGGGGTGCTATATCCCAATGTGGGGGCTATATCCTGGATAAGGGGCTATATACCAGAATGGGGGCCATATCCAGGATGGGGGATAATGTACCAGGATGGGAGCGTGCTATATTCCAGTGTGGGGGCTATATTCAGGATCAGAGGCTACATACAAGAAAATAGGGCCATATCCAGAATGGGGGGGTAATGTACCAGGATGGGGGGTGCTATATCCCAATGTGGGGGCTATATCCTGGATAAGGGGCTATATACCAGAATGGGGGCCATATCCAGGATACCTTTTTGTTATTGCAGCTACAAATATTACAAAATTATGGGTTTTTCTCAAAGTGACACACCACGCGAGTTATACTTGTTTTTTCGGTGAATTTTGACACACCGAGCTCAAAAGGTTGACCATCACTGGTTTAGACACATCCAAACTCGATATGGTGTCCGCTAATGATTGCAGCTAATTTTCCACTTGTAATGTCAAATGTCGCTCCTTCCCTTCTGAGCCCTGCCGAGCGCCCAAACACTGGTTTTCCACCACATATGAGGTATCGGCGTACTCATGACAAATTGTCTGACAAAATTTTGTATCCATTTTAATCCGTTGCCCCTGTGAAGATGAAAAAATTGAGGCTAAAATAAAATTTTTTGGCAAAAAAAAAATTTTTTTACTTTCACGGCTCAATTTAATAAAATTCTGTGACGCACCTGGGGGTTCAAAGTGCTCACAAAACATCTACCGGTAGATAAATTCCTAGGGGTCTAGTTTCCAAAATGGGGTGACTTGTGTGGGATTCCACTGTTTAGGCACATCAGGGGCTCCCCTAATGCGACATGGTGTCAGCTAATGATTCCAGATAATTTTCCAATCAAAAGACAAATTTGGCACTCATTCCCTTCAGAGCCGTATTGTGTGCACAAACAGTGATTTTTGACCACATATGTGGTATTGTCTTACTGGGAAGAACTTGAACAACAAATTTTAGGGTCCATTTTTTGCTGTTACCCTGCCGATGAGTAAGGACTAACATCCGAAACGCGTCCAGCTAGGATGCAGATATGTTTTTAAGTTTTCTTGAAAAAAGTTACCCCACTTCTGTGGACAAGTGGCCCTGGATCGTTTCTTTGACGTTCCATGGTGGGAGCCAGCCATCTTCCAGGAGAATCCAAGGGTGAATTGGTTTGAGGTGAGCGGCTTTCCTTCCCCACCCCCTCTCAAGTGTGATATTTGTGCCTTGTATGTGCCATTATTTGGGCACTATGTCATGGTAATATGTGATCTGGTCACGGTGTCGTGGTATTTCTGCCTTCTATCTGGTAATATTGGTCTTGGTAGAGTGGATTGTGGTCAGTCATTTGTTTTATCTGATATCAATAAGGGGAAACTTCTTTATTTCCAATAGATATTAAATACTTGGATGCAGCAGTAGAGATGCAGTTATTGAGGTTCGCCAGAGAAAGCAAGTTATGCATTTGGTGAGATTGTCACCTCAGTGTTTATAAAACAAAACCAGGAGAGGGTGAGAAATGCAGAAAATAATTATCTCTGATTGCGCCACTCCTGGTTTTGTCTTACAAATACTGAGGTAAAAAACTCACCAAATACTCAAAGTGCCACATTCTTCTGATGGTGCGGATGCCACCAATAAATAAGTGATCACCTTCCTAACCTGTGCATCGTTGATAACTTGTTTTCACCAAAAAATCCCTTTATTGCAAACTACAGTAATTGCACATCGCAGTAGTGGAGAGCGCACAGTGATGTGCAGGAGCTGCCTGGGCTTTACAGTCCACGCTCCACTATAATGGGTATAATGGCTAACAGGTATTTGCATATAGCTGAAGAATGAGTGGGCCCGGGCAGGTGGGTCTGAGTGGGTGGACCACCAGGAGTCAATTTCCCTGGTGTGCCCCAGACACCCCAGTCCAGCGCTGTTTAGGATGACTGCTCATTCCTAAAGGTGAATACTAAACTTGATTTTTTTCTGAGTTTATTTTTCAGTCCTGCATTATTGCACAACCTAAAAGCAGGATGTTGCTGCTTTTTATTTCGGCTTAAAAACCTGCATGCCAAATGAACCCTTCTAAGTTAATTACTGTTGTGTCATTCTTGTGTTTGGTTTTGGGCCAACTACATTGATGTTTGTGGTTTTGGGTAAATGTCTGGAATAGAACAACCTGAAGAACAAAAAGACAGAAATCTCATCTAATCGTAAATGTGACATGCTGATTTCTGGGATACATTCAAAGCGAAATCAGAGGTACAAAAACACAATGATCGTCCTGAAGCAGCAATTATTTCCAGTACCCAAATGTTCTATACTAGGAACCTTGGTACAATGGACAAACATTTGTGGTGAACAGGAGGGGGTGGAAGGTTTGAAGTCATTTTGTTGTCTGCCAAGGATTATTTATACGTAGAATGAAACCTTAAAGAGATTTTTAGAACCCAGACCCAAATTTCATGTCTGGCATGTCTCAATCTACATGACAATAACTTTGAAATGTTTTAAGGTTATCTTCATGATGCATTGTAATTCATATTAATAGGACATTTAGGTTGATATGTTTTAAATTTAGTTATTTAAAAAGAAAAAAAACCTTGAAATTTACAATAAAAAATTGGAAACATTGCACTTTTCAAATATTAACTCGTCAAGAGCCAAGCCACTTTGTACATTAATGACCGAGCCTCATTTTTTAATTCTGACCAGTCTCACTTTATGAGTTACAGTATTTTTTGGATTATAAAATGCACTTTTGTTCCCCTAAATTTTGGGGGAATGTTGGGGTGCACTTTATAATCTGAAGTTACTGCTTGTGATCAAGGAGGTGGGGCAGCCTCTGGTGTCTAGGGGCTGGAGGAGGCTGGCTGTGAGCTGCAGAGGCAGATCGTGGTCACGTGCCCCTACTCATTGTACTCATATAATATGCACTGCATCCTTCTGAAACCACACTGAGAGATGAACGGCGGAAGCGGAGCATATTATATGAGCCTGCTCTCACCCCCCATCCTGCACTCAACCACTCCATTCTGGATATGCCCACATCACTCTATATGTCCCATGCGGGTGCACACAAATGCTGTATAACTTACCCTTCACCTCTCCGTGCTCACAGCTCTCCGCTTTCTTCCTGTCTCTGTGCTGCTCAGTATCTGATCATGTGACGTCATTGCTGTGGGCCCCAGTCACAAATGATCGGATGCCAGGCACAGAGACAGGATGAAGGCAACGAGCTGTGAGCACAGAGCGGCGAAGGGTAAGTTATACAGCATTTATTACACTGGGGAACAATTTGAAAAAACTTTTCTGTTGAGTTAGGTTTTTGAGCTGATTTATAATAAAATTGGCATGCTGATTCCAAAAATGTAGTCAGTTTTTTTCTAGCACGTCAAGTTTTTCCTCCACAGCTTACCTGCCAGAGAAGCACAATTGCACTGATATCTGTAATAAGACTTATCTGATTACAATTCGACTCATATAGAGCTACGTGGCATATGATAGTGTTAAAAAACATATTTGTCATGCCTATTTCTTATATATTTCATTTTTTGTTCATATTTGTACTATTTAAAAAAAACAACACTTTTTAGGTACAGTAGTTTACATATTTTTGAGAAGACAAAAATCCTATAGTACAAAAACTTGAGGTGATAGAGAAAAACTGAGATCATTTCTGGATTCAGCATCCAAAAATTAATTAAGAACAGTTGTCTGACCTAACTCCTAAAAAATTGTGTTCCCCAGTGTTATTTGAATGTGTGCACCAGCATGGGGACATATAGAGTGATGTGGGCATATCCAGAATGGAGGGGGTGAGTGAAGGATGAGGGGCCATGTCCAGGATGGGGGGGATATATACCATCAGTGTGAACCTTATCCAGGATGGGGGCTATGTACTATCACTGGGGGCCATATCCAGCATAGGGGGATCTTGTACTAGGATAATATACTATTATATATTCATTTATATTGTGCTATTAAATCCATAGCAATTTACATACATTTGAAACACTGTCCGCATTGGGGCTCACAATCTACACATCCTATCAGTATGTCTTTCAAGTGTGGGAGGAAACCTGAGTACCATGATGAAACCCATACAAACTCCTTGCAGATGTTGTCCTTGGTGGGATTTGAGTACTGAGCCACCGTGCCGCCCACCGGATGGGGGGATTTACTGTATATACCAAGATGTGGGACATATAGAAAAGGATGAGGGACATATACTGTATACTGATTGTAAGACGGACACTGGCATTATAAGATGGACCCCATTTAACATTAAAAATTATTTTTTTTCTCTTTTCCTTCACCAAATTTGGGGGTGCGTCTTATAATGCGGTGCGTCTTATAAAGCGAAAAATACGGTAATAACTCTGGAATTGATGTAACAAATCCTGGTGATTCTGACAATGTTTTATTGTGATATATTGTACTTCATGTTAATGATAAAGTTTGGTCGATATTATTTATGTTTATTTATTAAAATAATAAAAATTTGGTGGAAATTTCATAATTTTCCAACTTTTAATTTTCATATCCTTAAACCAGATAGACCACAAAATTGTTAATAAATAACATTTACCACGTGTCAACTTTACATCAGCACCATTTTTGAACCATCATTTTTTTTTGTTAGGGATAAAGATGGGCGACCCCTCAGATGTTTGGGTTTGGCGGATACAGACGGATTTTTAAAAAAAGTCTGTTCGGGACCAGATTTGACTTGAAGATGAGCCTGAACCTCTACCACCTATAATTCTATAGGAACCCAAACTTTAGTGCTAAAAATGGTGGCAGTAAGGGCTAGGAGGCTTCAAAAGGTAGCCTAATGAAGACAATTATACTTACTAGGTTTCTGCACTGCCATGGCCAGGGTCACATATACAATCCGGTTTTGGGCTAAATCCGTTTTTGGGATCATTTTGGTCATTTTTTTTTTCTAAGTCCAAAAATGCATGCTGCACTTACGTGAACCTGTGTTTTTTTAACAACGGAAATCCGGTTTTCCTAGGCTCAAAAAAACACTGCATGCAGCATTTTTGGGTGCAGGGAAAAAACACAAGTGTTTTTATAACATGGGGCCCTATGGGGAAGCCATGCATTAACGCATGGCACATATAGGCACCATGCGTTAACGCATATGCTTTTTTAGTGAAAAAATGACTAAGTCCAAATATTTCCAAAAAAATACTCAGGACCTCAGGGGACACTATTGGCAACCTTAGAAAACCGGATCGGATTTTCTAAGGGCTTAAAAAAGTGCATGGGCATGTGTGACCCTAGCCTGTCACTGCTTCCGCTCATTAATCCTTATGAATATTCACCTGCTTCCCCGCCCATCCTCTGTGACAGTGTCTGTGCATGGTTAACCTCTAACTAGCTGACTGGGTCCTGAAGTGGAGTGTAAAAAGAAATAAACAATTGTAAAAAAGGGCCTGCAGTGCCTCATATTTTTATACCCAGTGCAGATAAAGCTGACAGCTAGAGGCTGCGACCCCCAGCTGTGTGCTTTATCTTGGCTGGGTATCAAAACTTACCGCCTTCCACTATCAATCTTATAACCTCCCCACTGGACCAGTTACCTAGGTAACAGGTTGAACCAATTGGTCCCCTGAAGCTAAGTGTGTGTGGATGCAGGGTAAAAAGCCACATATTAACCTCCCATTTCACTGGCCATAGGGATACCGTGCACGCTGGTCTGGGTGCAGTACCCCTTAGTGGCGAACTGACCAGTGGGGCGCCACAAGAATAATATGGTAGCAAAGATAAAGCAGACAGTTGGGGATGGTATTGTCAGCTTGGGGAGGCCCATGGTTGTTGGGCTCTCCCCAGGCTAAAATTAGGAGCTCGCAGTCCCAGAATTGGTACATTCATTAGACGTGCCAAATCCTGGCACTTTACCCAGCTCATCCCAATTGCCCTGGTGTGGTGGTAATCCGAGTAATGTAAGGGTTTAATGACAGCTGTGATTTGTTAAACAAAATTACAGCTGCCATAAAGCTCTGGATTAGTAATGGGAGAGGTATCTGAGTACCCCCCATTACTAATTGTGTGAGCAAAAATAAACAAAATACAGTAAAGAAAAATCCTTAATTTAAAAAAATAAAAAGCACCTTTCTCCAATGCAGACTGTGAGAGCGGTGATGCCGGTAAATACACTTGAGGTCACAGCTGGTGCTTCCAACTGCACCCCAACTGTGAGCTCAGGTGAACTCACTGAACTGACATCTGCTAATCTGGCACTGAGTTCAATGGTGTAAGATTACTAGATTATTGACTTCAATTATGGTGGATAATCAAGTAATCCAACACCATTTAAGTCAATAATATGGCACCATTGACTTCAATGCCAGATTACTGGAATGTGCACGCCTTCCAGTAATCCGTGATTGAGTTTACCTAAGGTGAGCTTGCAACGCCCGCTAGGACCGGGGGTACTTGCTAACTAGGTCGGTCAGTCCAGTGGGAGGTCACAGTGGCGGTGACCCGGCTTCGTGGCCCTGGGCATGCAGAAAAAGGGGATTATTTACATGGGATAGTTTGTGATGCCACCTGTGGTACTCAGCCAGGGGTGGCTGACGCTGCAGGATATGACCGCTGAGGCAGATGGTAGTGCAACCCGGATGGTAAAGCTCCCCACAGGTGGATATGGGCCCCAGGGATGGTGTTAACAGTCTATAGTGGTGGTGATTACCATTGGGGTGCAGAGAGCAGAAGGTGCGGGGCATAACCAGAAGACACCGGGGATGCAGTTCTGTACCTTTACTTGCTGATCAAGCAAGGCTACTCAACTGGGTGCTGTGGACCAGCCAGCTTCTAGGTGGTCGGGATAGCTCCTCCGAGACATCCTTCTTGGCCTCTACTGGTTGCTCTCTCCCTGGACTGTATACTTCTCAGCGCCTTTGTGGACAGGGTCCCAGGCTGATGGCTGCGGGCCTTGTCAGCCGACTGTGTTGGCACGTCCCCTGACGCTACTTCTAGCCACCGTCCTGGCGATTATCCACAGCTTGTAGCCACTGCTCTTGCAGAAGCAGTAGCCTCCGTTTTTCCTGGTTGAGGCATGCAGCACTGTTGCCATATTGGGGCCAGTCCTCTCAGGCAACTTGTCCCTCTGCCCAACTCAGGTCAGGCAAGATTCGGGGCACACGTGTGGGCTCCCCACTCCCATGTCCACTGGGACTCCTCCATCCTACGCCCTCTCTGGACGTCCTTCCTCCTTCAACTTCTGTCTCTAGCTCTCTAAACTAACTTCTTGCTAACCCCTCCGCCTGACCAGAAGATGGGGCCCTCCCTTTCAATAGGGTACGCCCGAATCCCCTAGCCCTGAATTCGGATGATGTTGTGTGCAATTGTAGTGTCTCGGACTTGCAACCCCTCTCACCTGGGAGAGGTGACACCACACCTGTGAAGTAGGTGCAGTATCACTGTGGCAACCAGCCCACGAGGGCACCACATTCCACCTTGGCAAAGCACAGTACATCAGCAGGCTGCAAAAACAGGTACAAGATATTAATAACTCACTATTTTTTCATGTGCACACACAACAGTAATAACGTCAATGATTTGTTTCCTTAATGGGAGGCACTCTCTTAAACCATTACTCTATAAAAATTTAAAAAAATATAACACAGTTCTCCCAGGGTACCAGTATGAGAGTGTCCCTTTTCCAGGTTAAAGTACCTTCAGTGGGAACTCCAACCCATCGCTGGGTGTCACCGGGTATGGCTACGGGGTTCTAGATCTGCCCTCTTTGGCTCTTCGGCCATGCCAGCGGTTTATATTTAGCCAGGTCGGGGTTCCTCAGTGTCAGACCTGTCCAGAAAAGGTGCATCAGTGTTTACTCTTGCACCTCACCAAGTTGGCTTGAAAACCAACAAATGGAACATTGGGAATTGCAACTATTTACATTAATCGTACTGATTATTTATCGTCCATAATCAAATTGTCAATTTTTATCATTATTTAATACTATACACACGCATGGCCTGGCCGGCTAACTAAAAGTCATGTACATTCTACTATATACATGCTATTATATACATTTCTAACACCCAGCCAGGTTACTTACTAACTAATTTAAATTTACACATTAATTAACTACAATCATAAACCTATCCAAGTAACTATTATTTACATTAGCACAGTATCTGCTCTTTACTGCTTTCAGGATAACATGTTAGGTGTACGGATGCCTCCTCTGCCGGGGAGTACCTGTAGTTCACCTCCGTAGTCTCTGGACCACAGTAGGCCTCTGCAATTTCCTCATTGCCGTGGAGACAACTTGCTCTTTTCATTCCTTGCAGCAGGGGATAGTGTTTTGGGGGATTCTTCCGCAGCTGGCGCAGAAGCTGTAGATGCTGCGGCAGGTTTCGGGATTACTGGGCTCAGGGATGGCACTTCTGCGGTCATCTTTCTGACGTTTAAGGCACACCCACGGTGACCCACATGTTTGGTATATTCAACCCACTCTCCCGGATACAAGTCTCGGCAAGGGTACCCCTTGGGCAGATGAGACTCAACGGTTGACAAAAATTTAATTTATCATGTGGGGCTCCAGGATAAAGTCCCACCTTTTGTGTAGGTCAAAGTTTACTACCGAGCCTCGCCTTCTCACGGATGAGTCAATGGCTTGATCCTTACAGGCCTTGCTTTTTGCTTTTAGGTTCTTGTCCTCCTGGACCCATCGCGCGGCCTTGCGCCTCCGCTCGTCAGCTTCCTTCACAGCCTGTCGCTTCCGTCGGTATTCTGCCTCAGGGATTATTTCCAATACGTGAGCCTCTCTAGGGTACCCCATCAGGTTTTCTCCCCGTTATACCCATCAGAAGTGGACCGTCTCGGCTTGGGCTTCCCCTCGGTCAGGTGAGGGCTTTGGCTGCAGCGGTTCCTGCAATCTATTCCCTGGGGCTATGATCTTAACCGATGCTACGTCTTTGAACACCTGACTAGGTGTTGGTGCTGGGGGAGGGTTCACAGGCCCGACTAAGGTGTTTTATCTAGCGGAGCAACGTCAGTACCTGTGGTCTTGGTCGCCGCCCCATCGTGGGTTCTCTCTGGAGCCGGAGTAGGTTGTTGTAGCGCAGCTGGAGGCTGAGCTGCCTTTTCCAGTAGGGCTCACCTCCACTTGTTAAATTCCGCCACTTGCTCTATGCAGAGCCGCTGACTTAAGTCTTCCATCTCTGCTTCCAGGAGCTATGGGTCCACGGGTGGCAGAGGACCCTGGGCCATCCATAGGCTGCTGGGGGAGTCCATCCGCTCGACCTCAGGTGTCGGAATCTTTTCTCCGCTGCTCGTCATGACGCGCTCCCTTTCCCGATCTCCTCACTCTGCAGCAACATCTCCCACTCTCTCCTACCTTCGTGTGCATCTCCCTCTCTCACTGCTGTTGGCCACACCAGGGGGCAGAGTGGTCAGGCTCACAGGCAAGTCCCCTTGGCTCTACTTTGCCATGGGGGTTAACTCCATTTTTCCCGCTCTGGCCTGGCCCAGCCCACAATGGGAGGCTGCAGCATCCCTCTCGGACAGCACATGGCATCAACACATAGTGACTGCCATTACACAGTTCTTTAAATACAATCTTTGGTATCAGTCTTTTAAGTCTTTTAGGCGCAGGGATCCTGGTGTTAGCCAGTTGTGACCGAATCCCTGAGCCCGAAATTGAGATGATGTTGTGTACAATTGTAGTGTCTCAGTCTTGCAACCCCTTTCACCTGGGAGAGGTGACACCACACCTGTGGAGCAGGTACAGCATCATTGTGGCGACCAGTCCGCAGGGGCACAACAACTTCACTGAGTTTAATGAGCAGAAAAACACACCAAAAATGTAATGCATTTTTTATGTGTTTTTAGTTCAGTTTTGTCATAAAAGTGCATGTAAATCCTTATGCCAGCAAAGTCAGTAAGAATGCAGACGTTTTGTGCACATGTTGCTTTTTTTTTTCTTGCTGATATGGTGCAGATAAAAATCTACTGCCTGTCAATTCTTGCTTCGTTTTTGCAGTGTATTTTCACCCCAAATTGATTAAAAACGCATCAAAAACATGTTGTGTTTTTATGACAGAAAATACAGATTTGGTGCAAAAAAGCATAAATAATGTGACTTATGCTAAATGCAGTCGTTGAATATTTGGCACTGGCTGTTACCGCAGGAGCTCGGCTGTCAACTGTGCAAGGTCCTGTAGTGATTGTGTGAGAAGTGCTTATACTGAGCACTTTCCTGCACGATTATGCTGTGATTGACCAATCTCAGCAATCTGAGGACGGGGACCAAAAACACATGCAGCTGACGTGCTCCTGTCCAGAGAGACAGTGGCCATCCAAAGGGAATGATGTGAGACTCATACGAGTATCTCACATGCGTCTTGCTCAATGTGTCTCCCGCCTAACATACAAGGGTACAAACTCTTCTTGTGAGGAGGGGTGACACTTTCTCGTAGACCTGAAATCCGACAATACAATTTAGCCTTGCTGTCTGCGGGCTGGAAGTACACTGGAATACCTACAGGAATAATTGACAAGCTGCAGGTTTTTCCCCAGGAAGATCTACAAAATATACGCAAGACAAAAATCCACAGCATGGGAGCAACAATTCAAAAAGGCCATACAGTTTGCTGGGAGTTTGCTGTGCTGTGGATTTGACACAAAACCTGCGCAAATACACAGTGTGGGCACATAGCCCTAGGGTGCTACTTGAGTAAAACATAGACATAGAATGAAGGGGCCTCCTTTATTTAGTGATGCTTTCAGGCACCATATCAGTTTGCAAAGGCCTTGAGACGCCAAGAAACAGGAAATGCACCCAAAAAGAAGCCATTTAGAAACTTCAACCATCTAGGAATTTTTTCTTGGGATAGTGTTGGCCAGTAAAAATAAGAAATTGTCTATATATATATATATATATATATATATATATATATATATATATAAAAAAGAGAAAAAAAGAGAAAAAAAAAAGAGAAAAAAGAGAAAAAAAAGAGAAAAAAAAGAGAAAAAAACTGCACAGCACTCACAGACTAAATGTGAACTGGTGCCAGCAGGGACACTGGGTCAAATAACTAGAAAAAGTTCTCTGCAGCACTCAGTTACTACCAATGACGTACAAATGCTAACAAGCTATATGTATATGAGAAAAAAGTTTAAAAACTTACGTTTTTTCAAAAAACTCAAAAATCTTATCTTTTTATTTCTGAAGTTCTTGGTACATACATTGGCCAATGTCTGCTTGCTCATCACTTTGTCGCAGTTGATGAGCAAGCAGACATTGACCAATGTATGTACCAAGAACTTCAGAAATAAAAAGATAAGATTTTTGAGTTTTTTGAAAAAACGTAAGTTTTTAAACTTTTTTCTCATATACATATAGCTTGTTAGCATTTGTACGTCATTGGTAGTAACTGAGTGCTGCAGAGAACTTTTTCTAGTTATATATATATAATTAAAAAAAAAAATATATATATATATATTTTTTTTTTTTTTAAATAATTCATATCACTATGTCTTTGGTAAGAGAAAAAGCGCACAATTTTTTAATGCAATTTCTCCAAAGTACAGCAACATTGTATGTGTGATTGCATAGTATTGTTTGGACACACGGATGGGCTCAGAAGTGAAGGAGCGCCATTTGGCATTAGAGCACAGTTTTTTCTGGAATGTTTATTTGTCGCTGTAGCACATTTGTAGAGCATTTAAAATACACCTCTCCAGGAATTTCTCTAGGGGTTAGGGTGGTTTCACACTGGCGTATGCAAACGCAGTGCACCTAAACGCAGCCAAATGCTTGCGCACATGCGTTCCTATGATTAACGTGGGAACGCATATGCCTGCGTTTGCTGCGTTCGGTTTGTGTTTGCGTTCGGATGCGCATAATTTGTGTGCCCTCCGAGCGCACTCCGAACGCAGCATGTTGCCTTTTTTGTGCGTTCGTGGGCTCTTGTTATATCTGCAAGTGTCCGCAAGCGCACAAACCACGCATTGAAGTCAATGGATCTGCAGTGTCCTCTGCATGACAGCGCAAGAGAACGCTGCGTATCACATTGAAGTCTCTCCCGGCGGCGGCCACCGGGAGATCAGCTAGAGCCTCCACTGATCTCCCACTGGTGTCAGCGCGGGGGATTTGAAGAAACAACTGATCTGACAGCTGTTTAAATCTCCCGCGCCGACACCAAATGGGCGATGCCGGCGCTGTAGATTTGAAACAGTGATCAGCTGTTTTTATTATGGTAAAACAGGATGGTGTCAATCTCGCACTGTCGGAATAATCCACTCCAATAAACATAAATGAAGACCTTAACTCTACGCCTTTCAGGGCTTACACTTGCCCGTTTTTCAGGAAAACTCACATAATATGACACCATTTTGTTTTACGACTATCACATTTATGTCTTTGGTGGCCGCAGCAGTCGTGGTCATAGGCTTTACATAGTGGTTGTGTCTGTCATAACCCTACAAGATGAGCTCCTTAATTATATTATAATTCTGTATCTAATCTGATAAAACCCTATTTGCGCTATATTGTCTTTCCAGTGCATCTCAGAATGTGTTATATAATTCCTTCTGAGTGCAGCAATATCTTATTGGTTGTCACACATAGCAGGGGCTGAGAATGGAAGAAGTGATATCTAGCTTTTTGAGCATCATGTCAAATTTATAGAGCCCCCAAAGTTATCAAGTATACTGTGCACAGTATATACAGAAATAAAGGGACCTCTGTGCAAGAACAATATATGGGCACTTTGCAGCCCAAATGCTCATCAATATGCAAACTTTCACCTGCTTTGAAAGTGGAAATGGGCCCCTTACCTCTTGTCCCCCTGTGCGGTCGCACAGGTTGCATCAATGGTATGTCTGCCCCTGATACTGTGGTAATGTATACTGTGTGTGTGTTTTGATGATATAGCTGAGCTAGATGTGTTGCAGCTAAGCTGTGCATGTTACAGCTGAGGTGGGTGCTTGCAGTAAACTGTGCATGTTGCAGATGACATGGTGTGTTGCAGCTGAGCTGTGCATGTAGCAGTTGAGGTGGTGTGTTGCAGCTGAGCTGTGCATGTTGCAGCTGAGGTGATTGCTTGCAGCTAAACTGTGCATGTTGCAGCTGACGTGGGTGTGTTGCAGCTGAGCTGTGCATGTTGCAGATGACATGGTGTGTTGCAGCTGAGCTGTGCATGTAGCAGTTGAGGTGGGTGTGTTGCAGCTAAGCTGTGCATGTTGCAGCTGAGGTGATTGCTTGCAGCTAAACTGTGCATGTTGCAGCTGACGTGGGTGTGTTGCAGCTGAGCTGTGCATGTTGCAGATGACATGGTGTGTTGCAGCTGAGCTGTGCATGTTGCAGCTGAGGTGATTGCTTGCAGCTAAACTGTGCATGTTGCAGCTGACGTGGGTGTGTTGCAGCTGAGCTGTGCATGTTGCAGCTGAGGTGGGTGTATTGCAGCTGAGCTGTGCATGTTGCAGCTGAAGTGGGTGTATTGCAGCTGAGCTGTGCATGTTGCAGCTGAGGTGGGTGTGTTAATGCTTTGATGATGTAGGTAAACTGAATGTAGCTGAGCTGAATGTGTGTTTAGCAGAGGTATCAATCAGTACAATGGAAACCTCCTAGAAGTGACATAATTTCATAAACTGCACACCTCAAGGCATTCTCATAATGGTACTTCTGGTTTTCCCAGGATATAGCTGCCCTACATATATCGCAAGTCTTGGCCGAACATTTATAAGAGGGCCCAGGAATGGAAAAGCACTATGCACATTTGAAACCTAATTTGGGGATTTTTTAATGTATTGGCTGATGATTGCTTAGGTTCTAAAGTGACAAAATATTTACCAGATATTCTTCTATAATATCTATAATATGCACTTTTTACCAAGAATAAAATCTTGCTAAAAAGTATGTACATCATATTTTCTACAGGCAACTTCTTCTGATCAGAGAGGATGCTGACACAGCTTTCTTCCCAATCACTGAGAGTACTGCTCATTCCTCTTGCCTGACGCTGATCAGTCGGATCGATGCAGAGTAGGAGAGAAACCTACGATAACCGTAGAGATGTCCTGAGTAGTTTAAAGGGGTTTTCCTATGAGTAAAGTTAATTTTGAAGTTCACTTTAATCCATACATCTTGTAGTAATAATAATAGCCACAATTTGATGTGTTTAAGAAAAAAAAATGCTATAGTGCTGAGACAATCTTATATATGTGTCCCTGTTATGTACTGTGTAATGGATATGTCTGACCATACAGGGACATGGTCTAATCATACCACATCTCCTGTGCTGAGATAATCTTATGTGTCCTGGTATGTACTGTGAAATGGCTGTGTCTGACAGCAGAGGGACATGGTCTAATCATACCACATCTCCTGTGCTGAGATATTCTTATATGTGTGTCCCTGCTATGTACTGTGTAATGGATGTGTTTGACCATACAGGGACATGATCTGATCATACCATATCTCCTGTGCTGAGATATTCTTATATGTGTGTCCCTGCTATGTACTGTGTAATGGCCATGTCTGACCATACAGGTCATAGCAGGGACACCTATATAGGATTATCTCAGCACAGGAGATGTGGTATGATCAGATCATGTCCCTGTATGGTCAAACACATCCATTACACAGTACATAGCAGGGACACATATATAAGATTATCTCAGCACAGGAGATGTGGCATGATCAGACCATGTCTCTGTACAGTCAGACACATCCATTACACAGTACATAGCAGGACACATATATAAGATTTTCTCAGCACAGGAGATGTGGTATGATCAGACTGTGTTCCTGTATGGTCAGACACATCCATTACACAGTACATAGCAGGGGCACATATATAAGATTATCTCAGCACAGGAGATATGGTATGATCAGACCATGCCCCTGTACAGTCAGACACAGCCATTATACAGTACATAGCAGGGACACATATATAAGATTATCTCAGCACAGGAGATGTGGTATGATCAGACTGTGTTCCTGTATGGTCAGACACAGCCATTATACATTACATAGCAGGGACACATATCGAAGATTATCTCAGCACAGGAACATATTTTTAAATGCATCCAATTGTGGAAATTATTATTCCAAGGTCTATTGATTAAAATTTACTTTAAAATTAACTTTGGTAGTGGGAAACTCTTTTAAGGAATTTTCATGAGTAGCTGAAGAACCTTCCAGCTCATGTGACCAATCACATGCCTGGAAGGAACTTCAAACTGTGCTAAGGTATACTGTTTGTGTATTGATTATATAGCTGAGCTGTGTGTATAGTACTTGAGCTGTGTTTTCATAATTTGTTTCTTTGTAGCAGATGTGTCTGTATATAGTAGAGCTGTTTGTGTATGTGCATTGTAGAGTTGTGTGCATGGGCCTACCCAGGATCAAAACTAGGGGGGGCAAGCTATGGTCATTCCCGCCTCCTGTGGTACTCTGACATGCTGGCCGGAACGTCATATCCGGCCCGATGCATTGTGGGGCAGATCACGTATTCGGCCCAGCTCCGACTCATGCGCAGTGCACATATTGAAGCTGCCCGTACACGTCATAAGCCCCCACAATGCACTGGACCAGATATGACGTTCCGGCTGGCGTGGCAGAGTACCACAGGAGGCGGGAATTTCAAAAAGAGGTGGAAACAAAAGGAACACTAACACCCTTTAAAGGGAACCTATACAGGACAACACATGCTCATTACATACACATCATACATATTTTTGACATAGAGATACAAGCCACACACATAGAGACACAAGCCACACAGACAAAAGCCACACACAGGCATGCCACACACAGGACACACACACAGACATAAGCCACACACACACAGACACTAGCCACACACAGAGACAAGCCACACACAGACAGACACAAGCCACACACAGGCAGAAACAAGCCACACACACACAATCCACACACACAGACAAAAGCCACACACAGGCTTGCCACACACAGGGGACACACAGAGACATAAGCCACACACACACAGACACAAGCCAACACAGACACAAGCCACACACACAGGCACACAAGCAAGACACAGACAAATGCCACAAACACGGACACAAGCCACAGACATAGAGGCACAAGCCACACACACACAATCCACACACACAGACACACAAGCAACACAAAAATGCCACACACAGACACAAGCCACACGCCACACACACAGACACATGCCACACACACAGACACAAGCCACACACACAGACAAGCCACACACACATGCCACACACAGACACATGCCACACACACAGACACATGCCACACAGACAAACCACACAAACAAGCCACACATGTGACACACAGACACATGCCACACACAGACACAAGCCACACACAGACACACGCCACACACACAGACAAGCCACACAGACATGCCACACACAGACACATGTCACACACAGACACATGGCACACACACAGACACATGCCACACAGACAAGCCACACACACAAGCCACACACAGACACAAGCCACACACACAGACAAGCCACAGATACATGCTACACACACATGCCACCCACATAGATACATGCCACACACAGGCACATGCCACACACACAGACAAGCCACACACACACACACAAGCTACAGACACAAGCCACGCACACAGACACATGCCATACACACAGACAAGCCACACACACAGACAAGCCACAGACACAAGCCACAGACACATGCCACACACACAGACACATGCCACACACAGACACACTCCTCTGTGGTGCAGGGAGGACTGGTGTGCAGCTTCACCTGCCTACGGCAGCTGGAACCCAGCCTCTCCTCCACTCTCTCTGCCAGGATTGCCCAGCAGCAGTTCTGTCACCTGGTGGATTGGAGCTGATTCTCCTCTTTTATATTCCAGCACAGGTGGCTGCTCCTCTGTTCCTATGTGTTCTCTCTCACTTGTTCTATTCAAAGACGCGCCATGCAGGAGGAGAAGAGCACTGGCCAATCAGCTCTTCTATCAGGCTGATGTGACAGCGTTCATTGGCCAGTGTTCTTCTCCTGCAGGACACGCCCCCTCACCACGTTGTTGAACCCGGAGGGTAAGAGCCACCGCACACCTGATGCACCTTCCTTCCCCCAGTATGAAGCAGCACCGCGGGAGATAGTACCATAGGTTGTCAGGGCCAATGCAAGCACCTGCTGGCATCTGATAAAACTAGGTGCGCCCCTGCTTCTAGGGGGGGGCAGCAGCCACCCTGCCCCACGCTGGGTACGCCCATGGTTGTGTGTATGTAACAGATATGTGCTGTGTATATGTACAAAAGTTGTGTTTGGGTTAGCATAGGTGGGTTTGTGTATATAGCAGTGGTGTGTGTGTATGTACAAGAGATGTGTGTATTTATGCAGCAGAGCAGTGTATGTGTTTGTAGTTAAGTTCTGTGTGAAATGTAAAGACAAGATCCACTTCTTAAACAGACATTACTTTCGGGGGTTCGACTGTTCTCTTTTCATGTTCTCATTTTACAGTGCACACTGACAGAGCACTCTCTTTCCAGCTCATCACTTCTCATTAGAGCTGGTGAGGGAGCGCACTGTCACTGTGCATTGAAAAGAATATCACACAGTGTGCAGGGAAATCGTACTTGATTGATGCCACTTCATTTCAAGGTATGGACAGAGGTGACCGCAGACTCTTCCCCCTGATGACGTCCATTTTAGTATCCCAACATGCACTGGGGATACTAAGAAAAAAAAAACCTATCTGCTTCTTTACATCACCAGTGAACTTTTAATTAATAGGAAATATGTTTTTCTTGTTTTTTTACTGTTTAAATCTGGTGTTCATCTTATAACAAAGTGTGCCGTATGGTCTGAAAAATATGTAATATAGTTTTATTCATACTATGTTTGCACAATAAAACACTTTTTTAATTACATCAACCATAAGTGTTATATAAGGGCTTTAAGGGATTTAAGGGCTTTGTTTTTTCCAAGAGCAGTTTTTATATCTTCAAGTTTGTGACATATACAATGTTCTAATCACTTTTTATAACATTTTTGGGAACCAAAATGACCAAAAAACAGCTATTCTATTATTTTTGCATTTTTGTTCCAGCAGGATAAAAGCTAAGATAAAGTTATAGTTTGTGTTCTTATGAACTCAGTATGTAGATCATTATTGATTGTAATAAGATATTTTCAATATCAATTTTTTTTAATTTTTAAAATGTAATTTTTCAATTTCAATTTTTTAAATACATATTTTTTGTGTTTCTATATTAATCAACAATTTTTTTGTCAATGAGGGTGTATTTTGGCTGATTTATTTTTGTGAAGTTTTCTGAAACTAACTGGATTTCATGTCATTTTAGGCTATGTGCCGATGGTGGCTATTTTGATGTGTTTTTTGTCACAAAAACGCATATTTATCCTTCCCCCAGCAAAATCTACGAGAATTCTAAAGTGCTGTGCCAATGAGTTTTTTTTTTCCTTGCAGATGCGCAGCGTTTTCAGCCCTCCCTGCCATTGACAATAGTAAAAAAAACGCAAGACCAAAATCTGCACCTAAACACACCAAAAATGCATTCAGTTTAGCAGCGTTTTTGCTGCAGAACATTTCTGCACCTAATAAGTTAGCACATACCTTTATCTAGTTTTATTCCATTTTTCAGTAGTCAAGGTGATTAAACACCAGCTATTTTGCAATGTTTTCAGTAAGGCCAGCTTCACACCATGATTTTTCAGGTATGGGTCTGTACGGTGTGAACCGGACAGAACCGGATCCGATTTTGACCTCCCTTGTATCCCCACGGTGCCGGATGGCTGTTATTTGCCATCTGGTTTTGTGATTTTCCCAGAGGAACCGGTTCTTTTTGTTTTTGGCACCGGACAAAAAATCGGAGTCTGCATCATTTTTTGCGTCCGGTTCCAAAAATGAACAGAACCAGATCCGGGTAATCCGGCGACCATAACATGAGAGGCTATGGGCAGAAAATCATACCACTTCCCGGACGCCTGGTGCTTAAAGGGAACCTGACCTCTAAAAATGACCCCCCAGCCTGTTTTAACCTGTCCCTGCACCATAGTAATCCATTTCTAAGCATCCCTTTCTGTCCCTAAAGCGTTATTGTAAAGTTTATAAAAGTTAGTTTTTTCACCTCTTATTCTGCAGCTTCTCGTTATATGAGAAGCCGCAAAAGGCGGGCTTATGTGTCTCTCCCCGCCGGCGGCGTGTTAATTATGCACGCCCATATGGGCGTGCTATAGAGCAGAGACTGTCCTTGTGCTGCCAGGGGGCGGTAAAGGCGATACGATGAAAATCACACTCATTCAGCACCATGAACAGCGCAGCATTTCACAGCCGCCGCTGAAGTTCAGCACCTGGAGAGCTCCACGGCTGAAATGTCATCACTATACAATGGCACAGACGCGCAGCAATGATTCCTCTTGAAAACAGGATCAGAGGGCATATTTGTCCTTAGACTCTGTACGTCCGGGGCTGTCAGATTGTGTCTGGTGCATCCTGCAAAACACTGGACACAGCCTGACATCCGAAAATCGTCGTGTGAAGCCGGCCTAAGTAGTATAAAAAACTTGTTGATGTAAAAGTTTTCTTTACAAACATAGAAGTATTACATGTTTTTATTTTAATTTTTTGTTTTATTTACAATAAAAGTGTTTGTGTGTATTGGCTTTTTTTTGTAAGACAAACTGTAGTTGTTAAGGGTATAATTGTGGTGTTATATCACATTTTGATTGCTTTTTCTAGAGAAAGAAAAGTCAAGTGAAGTGAAAAAATTTCTGCCTATTTATTTATTTATTTCCTTTTTCTTATGACCTCATCAGACAGAATAAATGACATGCACATTTTAACCAGATATCGACCAAGTGCCATAAATATATGGTGCTTAGTTCTGGGCTTTAACCTCCCCTCCTTTCTAAATTTATGCTGTAGGATTAAAGCTCCTGCAATCTAGCAGGAGCAGGTTTAGACATTGGCTGTCAGACATAACTGAGGACCCTGGGTAGAAAACATTTATTACCTCTACTGTGTTGCCTTTGCTAAATGTTTCACTTTTTTACCCTGTTGGTTCCTGGGGATGTTGTTTCCTCATGGATTATGCTTTGTCCATTACGTTAGTGTTTTGTGCTTTTGTACTAAGGAATTTTTTCCACGTTTTCCAGTATACTCAAAGGCAAGGGCGTAACTACAAGAGGTACAGGGGTTCAATCGCGTCCGGACCCTGGATACTAGGGGGTCCGAAAAGTCCCTTTGGCTTATAGAAAAAGACTATTGCTAATAAAGATATTTAATAACAGGGGGCCCCATTTGAGCTTTTGCATTGGGACCCATAAAGCTTCAAATTATGCCACAGCGTATGCTGCGTTCCCATACGCAGGCAAGCGCATGCGCACTGCGGTTCCTATGTTTAACATAGGAACACATAGTGCTTGCGTTTGCTGCGTTCGGGTGCGGATGCGGACGATATCTGCTCCTTCCGGTGTCCAGCATCCGCACCCGGGACGCAGCATGTTGCATTTTTTGGGCGCTCGGGGACCTTGGAAAATCAGCAAGCATCCCCAAGCGCACAAAAAAAGCATTGGTGTCAATGGGTCCGCAGTGTTCTGTGCTTGACAGCGCAGGAGAACGCTGCGGACCCATTGAAAAATCTCCCGGTGGCCGCCGGTGATGTCACAGGAGATCACCGACGGCCACCGGGAGATCAGCTCAGCCTCTAATGTTCTCCTCCTCCCCGCCGCCGGTAATCTCCTAGTGGTGTCAGCGGGGAGAAACAGCTGATGTCACAGCTGTTTGAATCTTTTCGCGCCGACATCTCCTCTCTGTGTCGGCGCGGGAGATTCACACAGCTGTCAAATCAGCTGTTTCTCCCCGCTGACACTTCCCGGAGCTTACCGGCGGCGGGGAGGAGGAGATCTCCGGCGCTGATCTCCGCCTCCGGCCCGCCCCCGGACACGTCCGATTGGCTGGCCGGGCTCCACAGTAATGTGTCCGCAGGCGGACATTATCCGCCGCGGACACATCAAATGACATTGCTTTTGACTGCGTTTGTGTCTGCATGCCATCAGCATGCAGACACAAACGCTAATGTGAAGGCAGCCTAAGTTGCATATTGGGCTGTTGAAGGTGTCGAGAAGCTGGTGATGAAACTGCAGGTGTTTGAGTTTGTATGTCCTATTTTGCTTAGAAATCCTGCACAGCCTGGACAAGCTCCCAGTGACTAACCTGACGATGCAAAACCATTCCTGAGAAATCCTGCATATTCAATGGCAAGGGTATTGCAGATGCTGCCCTTTTTAAATCCGTGGTTTTAGGATTCTGTTATAGTCACCTGAGGTGGCTCCACAAAGCCACAGGTGCATATGGACACACAAACGTTAGGACTTAGCACACTGGGGATGACAGGAGGACAGATGTAAAGTGCATCTGAATATATGGTATGGCCAAAGTCCAATCCAGTCTGTGAGGTCCTCCAGCTGAAGGAGGATCTAGGAGATTGCCCTCTGCATGTAGCTGGCAAGGTCAAAGCTGTGGAATAAAACAGAGGTCTTGAAGAATATTTGCACAGAAAGCGCATGGGATGAGCACACCAAACACATGACCAGGACTCTTAATACTAAAACACAGTTGTGTGTCTTGTAGCTCTCAACTCCTTTATAACATTTAATGCACCTATATTTCATAATCTAGTAGGGGTTCCCAACCGATAATGTGTAGGTACATCATGGCGACTATGTAGGCATGTAAGCTGTACACACATGATCACCACCGGGAGCTCGGCGCAAGTAATAGTTGAGCTCTGGCTGTCACAGCCAGGAGTGGTGCCTATGCTGCCTCTGGCTATTTAACTCCCTAAATGCTATGATCAATAATGATTGCAGGATTTAGGAGGCTAGAAGTGTGCTTCCCTCTCCCACCTGATTGGCAACCCCACGGTGTAATCACAGGTTGCTGATCATTATTGTCATGGAAACCCGAGGTAAATAATGACTTTGAGTATGCAGCTAAGGTGGCCTGTTAGACCATGCCAGGAGCATGATCTAAAAGACGTTCTTCGGGTGTAACACTGACAGGTATAATAATACATTGAAATGCAATGATCTGTGTAATAAAAGTTAAAGTCCCATATAGGGACTAAATAAAAAAGTAAAAAAAAAAGAAAAAAATATTAAAAATACTAAACTAAACAAAAAACGTATACATATTGGTATTGCTGCTTCCATAAAACTGTCACATTATTCACCCCCTTCCGTGAGCAGGCTAAAAAAAGTAAAAAAAAATGCTTTTCGATCATACCACCAAAAAAGAACGTCAAATAATACACAGTCAAAAAATTGCATGTAAATAAACATGGTATGGCTGAAAATAGCATCTTATCCCACAAAACAAAAACACCCACTCAGATGAAAAATAAAACGGCTATAGCTCTTAGAATATAGTGATACAAAATGATTCTTTTTTCTCTTAAATAGTTTTTAGTGTGTAAAAGTGTAAAAACATAAAAAAATATATTTATGTGGTATCGATATAATTGTACTGACCCCAAGAATAAAGTTGTGTTATGAACTTTACCACCCGGTGAACAGCGTAAAGAAATAAAAATTTCCTTAGTTGGTTTCATGTTAATTCTGCCTCCCAAGCATTGGAGTAAAAAGCGATCAAAAAAGCTATGTGCTAGAAAATGGTACCATTAAAAACATGAACTCATTCCACAGAAAACATGCCTTCACATGACCTTTGTACGAAAATATATAAAAAATATAGCTTTCAAAATCTATCCTAAAAGCATTTTATTGTGTGTGATTATAGGCAAACATAAAGAAAATTACTGTATATACTCGTGTATAAGCCGACCCGTGTATGAGCCGACCCCCCTACTTTTGCCCCCAAAACCTGGGAAAACCTATTGACTCGTGTATAAGCCGAGGGTGGACCCCAGCACAGGTATACAGCCCCCAGCAGTGTGGTATACAGCAGCCCCAGAGGTATATACAGCAGCCCCAGTGGTAGTATACAGCAGCATCCCCAGTGGTATATACAGCAGCAGCCCCAGTGGTTAGTATACAGCAGCCCAAGAGGTATATACAGCAGCCCCAGTGGTAGTATACAGCAGCCACAGTGGTAGTATACAGCAGCCCCAGTGGTAGTATACAGCCCCAGTGGTAGTATACAGCAGCCCCAGAGGTGTATACAGCTGCCCCAGTGGTAGTATACAGCAGCCCCAGAGGTATATACAGCCCCAGTGGTAGTATACAGCAGCCCCAGAGGTATATACAGCTCCAGTAGTAGTATACAACAACCCCAGTGGTAGTATACAGCAGCCCCAGAGGTATATACAGCCCCAGTGGTAGTATACAGCAGCCCCAGAGGTATATACAGCCCCAGTGGTAGTATACAGCAGCCCCAGTGGTAGTATACAGCAACCCCAGTCTAGACAAATTTCTTCAGTGGTGTAGTTTCCAAAATCGGATGATACATGTAGTGGGTTTCCACTGTTTAGGCACATCAGGGGCTCTGCAAACACAACATGGCATCTGCTATCTATTCCAGTCAATTTTGCACTCCAAAAGTCACATTTTGTTCCTTCCCTTCTGAGATCTACCATGAGCCCAAGCAGTAGTTTTCCACCACATATGGGGTATTGCCATACTCAGAAGCAATTGCACAACAAATTGTATGGTCCATTTTCTCCTGTTAGCCTTGTGAAATACCAAATTTGGGGCTAACTTTACTTTTTTGTAGGATAAATTTGATTTTTTATTTTAAAAATACTGTGCGTGTGTCCAAGGTGTTCACCTCACCGCTAGATAAATGCCATGAAGGGTATAGTTTCTAAAATGGGGTCACTTGGGGGTTCTATAGTTTAGGCACATCAGGGGTTCTTCAAACACAATATTGCGTCTAAATCTATTTCAACCACTATTGCACTCCAAAACAGTAGTTTTCCAGCACATATGGGGTATCTGTGTACTCATGAGAAATTGCCAAAGAAATTGTACAGTCTGTTTTCTCCTGTTACCCTTTTTAAAATGCAAAATTTGGAACTAAACAATATTTTTGTGAAAAAAAGTAAAATTTAAATTTTTTCCTTCCATATTGCTTTAATTCTTTTCAAGCATCTAAAGCAGTGTTTCTCAACTCCAGTCCTCAAGACCCAACAACAGTGCATGTTTTCAGGATTTCCATAGTATTGCATGGGTATTGTAATCATTACCAGTGCTGGTAATTACATTATCACCTGGACAATAGTAAGGGTACCGTCACACTTGGTGAGGCACCAGCGATCCCGACAGCGATCCGACCTGGCTGGGATCGCTGGAGCATCGCTGTCGGGATCGCTGGTTAGATGTCAGTCAGATCTCACCAGTGATGCAGCAACGATATGGCAGTCATTGAGACCCTGTCACTCTCGGGCGTAGTGTTGAGATCGTTGGTCGTTGTCCCTGTCAAACACAGTGATGCACACTGAGCACCGGGAGCCCGACGACCAAAAAATGGTCCAGAACAGTTTGTAATGAGCAGTGATCTCACAGCGGGGGCCTGATCGCTGCTACGTGTCATGTAAAGCGAGGTTGCTGTTGAGGTCGGTGTTGAGTCACAAAATTTGTGACTCAGCAGCGATCTCTCTAGCAATCTCGTTTAGTGTGATGAGGGCTTTAGGAAATCTTTATACATCTTTATACTCTGCTGTATTGACGGACTGTGACTGCCGATGACCTATCTGTGGGAAGCCAGCTGTCAATCAGCATGATGCTAGCAGTCATGCCCTGTAGACAAAGCAGTCTGGAAAAAGATGTGGAGCAGCTGAATCACTGGCAGAAGCAGTCAATGACTAAGATTAGCTATCGGGCTATTGATTCTGCACATGGGCTCTCTTCTGTGTTTGTCCGGCAGTGTCAGAGAGTAACGTCACTTGGCGAATCCCATACAATATTACCATCTCCTTAATGTTTTAAAATGGAAGTTACTTTTGGTGGACGCACTTTTGGTCTAATTAGTTACCTATATGTTTAAAGTATGTAAAGCACTAGGGAAATAATCTAAGTGAATAAATGTTATTATTATATTATATATTAAGTAATTGTTAGTTTACAGAAGTTTACTGTCTCTTGTTTTAAACCAAGATCGATTGAAATATTGTGAGTTGTTTATATTTATAGTATTTTTATTAACTATAATTTTACTTACCAAATTATTATATTTATTTAAAGTATTGTTAGACCTTTTTTCACTTTGAAAAAAAAATGTGAGTAAGATAATAGGTAAATTTAGAGTACTTGATTAACTATAAAAACCTAATTTTGTGATGAGGCACCTGTGTCACATTAAGTCATACGTCAATGCTCTCCAATAGCAGTCGATTGGCTATGTGACATCACACACATACTCAGAAGAAACACTACAGAGGCTTTATCAGTGCCTGTCTGACAGACTGGAGAATAATTTCTGAAGATAACTATTTTTGCAAAGTTTATAATTTTCATTGTGTTATACCAAATATTTTCAAAAAGTAAGCATTTCCCTGTCCCTGGTGAGTTAATTTTATGTGTTATATTTAAAAGTACCGTATATACTCGTGTATAAGCCGAGTTTTTCAGCCCAAAAATTGGGCTGAAAAGTCCCCCCCTCGGCTTATACACGAGTCACTATACAGGGTGAGTGGGGTGGGGGCTGTGTCGGGCTGGGGAGGCAGGAGGAGGCGGTGGGGATACTGTATATTGAGCTGCCCTTCACGTGGGCCCGCTCATTACATATGCACTGCATCCCCCTGTCAATCAGCGCTAGGGGGAGCAGTGCATATCAGTAGATAATGCCCCCAAACTGCTGGCACATGTCCCCCCCTGTTGTAAGGCCCCCCTGCTGAATACTTACCATCCCTGGTCTTCAGCAGCACCTCCTCTGTGCTCCGGTCCTCTGTGCTCCGGTCCTCTGTGCTCCGGTCCTCTGTACTCCGGTCCTCTGTGCTCCGGTCCTCCGTGCTCCGGTCCTCCGTGGTCCCGTCCTCTGTGCTCTGTTCCCCGGCTGTATCATGTGACCGGCCGGGTCGCAGAAGCGATGACGTCATCGCTTCTGCGACGCGCGGGGACCCCGGATGCAGCCGTGGACGGCAGCACAGAGGACGGGACCAAGGTGGACCGGAGCACAGAGGACCGGCGCGGAGGTGCTGCTGAAGACCAGGGATGGTAAGTAATCAGCAGGGGGGCCTTACAACAGGGGGGGACGTGTGCCAGCATTTGTGTGGAGTCTGTGGGGCTGCAATACCACTGGGGCTGCAAAACCACTGGGGCTGCTGTATACACCACTGGCACTGCAATACCACTGGGGCTGCTGTATATAGGGGCTGCAATACCACTGGGGCTGCTGTATATATGGGCTGCTGTATACACCACTGGGGCTGCAATACCACTGGAGCTGCTGTATATAGGGGCTGCAATACCACTGGGGCTGCAATACCACTGGGGCTGCTGTATATAGGGGCTGCTGTATACACCACTGGGGCTGCAATACCACTGGGGCTGCTGTATATAGGGGCTGCAATACCACTGGGGCTGCAATACCACTGGGGCTGCTGTATATTGGGGCTACAATACCACTGGGGCTGCTGTATATACCACTGGGGGCTGCTGTATATACCAATGGGGCTGCTGTATATACCACTGTGGCTGCTGTATATATCACTGGGAGCTGCTGTATATATCACTGGGGGCTGCTGTATATCATACTGCTGGGGCCTGTATACCACTGCTGGGGGCTGTATACCTGTGCTGGGGTCCACCCTCGGCTTATACGCGAGTCAATAGATTTTCCCAGGTTTTGGGGGTGCCGGGGTCGTGTAAGCACGGCAATTGCTCATTCACTAGTCATTCCAAATTAGACTATGAACATATGGCGCCACTATAAGAATAAACCAGACTAAGATCTGTTTCAAACTTATATTATGTTCATCAAGTAACTACAATGGCAACATCACAGCAACAACTCCCTTATTTCCGGGATACAACACATTTTATAATCCATGGAATGGGCGTACATAATCAGAGAGCAAGGTGGGATTATGTGAAAAGTCAGGTGGGTTTAAGCTAATGTCTATGAGTATATTGGCTAGTTTAATGAGTCCTTTGTCTTCTTTCTTGTATTCACGCCTCCTGGCCGGGTGTCATCCTCAAGCTGGTAGCTGGTAACATGCAAGGTCATTCCACATTCCATCCTTGATACTCCTTTCAATACAGGCCTCATCCTGGCACCTTATCTGTCTGTTTCCCATTCATCCCACGTCCTTTGTCCAGATGGATCTACACAGCTTCTGCAAAACTCAACTTAAACCATAAAATAGTCAAGAACAGCAAGGGGGTTGGGGATACAGAGTAGAAAGCGAGAAATGAAACTCAGAGAGATAAACAAGCAGAGATATATAAAATATATGGAAGAAAATAGACAAGATGGAGGCAGAAAGGAAACCAGTATAGTCAGGAAAGCAGTTGAAGGAAATACTGACAGAAAGAAGGGAAAAACATATAGAGAAACTATGAAAGGGAGAGAGAGAAGAGAACAACTCTTATCTGTTAATATACATATTAATTGATATAGAAAAACTTAATATTTTATCCAGAATATTAGTACTTTGGTTATATTTGTGATATTAACATATAATATGATCTCTAATAGCTACATATTGATAAGGAAATATAATAATTTCCCCCACAATGGCAAAAGTAGGGGGGCCGGCTTATACACGGGTCGGCTTATACACGAGTATATACGGTAATGTAATAGCTAGCAAAATTATTTACATTTGACTTTCGGGTGAGATTACTTTGTTTGTACGATTAAAACATACATTTGGGAAACTCCTAGAGATGTTATAGTCAAATTCAGCTTTTTTCCAAACAAGAGATCGTATAACCAATTACACCAGAGAAAACAAGACTCTTCCCTCTCCTTATGAGAAAATAAGAATCTTCGCTGATATCTCTAAGGACACAATGTTCAAAAGAAAGAACCAGAAACCTATTACGGACATACTTCATATTAAGAATATTCCTTATCGATGAGGATGACCAACCACTAGTGTGATATTTTCATACAACAAAAAATCCTTCAACATAGAAGATAAGGTAGAGGGCTTGAAAATTCTGAAAGACATGCATTTAACTGAAACCTAAATAGGTCACTCTCAGTAACTCCACTGAAACCACCCTCAATCCTGGTAACATTCGGGCACTAATGGCCATAACATTAGCCAACGAAGAAGTTTTTCATTGGTTCCTCTTGAACCCTTCCTCATATAGAGGTCTTCAAGACCCTTATTCAGTTACGTACTTATTTAATTTGAGTTAGTACCCCTTTTTTTTCTATACCCCCTCACTTGTCTGAATTCACAGATACTCCTCCCCTCCTTCCCTTCCTCCAATTATACCCAATTTCCTTTATATAATCAAGCTAAAAGCAACTCGAGCCATTGATAATGACAAATAAGTTTCTCTCACTCAATGTACACGGTTTTAATTCACCCTTAAAACGCCATTTACTTTGGAAAGAATAAGCAAAGCACAATATTGATCTAGTGGGACTTCAAGAAACAAAGTTCTGCTTGGATAATCCGCCGAAATTCACGAACAGACATTTCCCACATATTTTTCTTACTTCTCATAAAAAAAAAGAAATCTGGGGTTGCTATTCTTATTAGGGACTCTACCAAATTCGAAGAGATCAATACCCTGAAAGACGAGGAAGGCTGCTATATAATCCTGATATGTAAAATCAATGACGGTACCCATACACTCGTGAACTTGTACGCTCCCAACTCAGGACAAATATCCTTTCTAAAAAAACTTATCAAAATCATTCAAGTCCAGAAAGGTATTCTTTTTTCTTATTATTTTTCTTCGGAGACTTTAATTCAGTTGCCAACGCAATGATGGATTCATCCAACAAAGCCAGGAATACTAATGTCCAACTAGACCCCCTTATCAATAGAGAAGAGCTTTATGATGCATTCCGCTGCTTAAACATATTTTCGATCGAATACACTCACTTTTCGGACTCCCATAAATCATTTGCCTGCATTGACCTGGTTTTAACAGACATAAATTCCCTCCAAAAAATAAAAGCAGTTAATATCCTCCCTAGAACTTGGTAGGATCACTCCCCAGTAATCTTTGAAACGTCACACGGTACCCCCCCCACATGGAAAAAAAATTTGGAGAGCAAATTCCTTTCTTTTTCCCCACCCTCAGTATAAATCGCAAATTCAGGAAACACTCAGTTCTTATTTTAAAGAAAATGACACAAGCGAAATCCCCATTTCAACCCTCTGGACGGCTCATAAACGGTCATCCGAGGTCATCTAATACAAGTCAACTCTAGATTTAAGAAAAACCTAACCAAAAATTTGGACTGTATTATCAATAAAATTAAAAGTCTCGAGGATGAAGCAATCCATTTCCCCAAAGATACCACTCTCACAGAAATTCTCCGTCTTAGGATAGAACTATCCCTTCTCACTTCTGAATTTGACAAAATCTCCCACATTTTCAAGACAGATTTTTACAATTGTATGAATAAACCCACCAAGCTCCTCGCCAAACTAATCAAAATACGTGGAACTAAAACCAAAAATGAAAACAATGCTCTCCTTAAATCCCCAAAAGACATTTCGTTCGCAGACTACTACAATAACCTTTAAAATTTAAAAGACAAGCCCTCAGAAGCTCTCCCATCTGCAACAAAAATCTCCTCGTTCCTGGACTCTATCCAACTCCCTTCACTTTCTAAAGATGATTTAGATTTTCTAAACTCACCTTACAAAGACAGTGAAGTCGCCGACACCATTAACTCCCTAAAAAAAGTAACTCCCCTGGACCTGATTGTCTCCAAAACGAATATTACCTAAACTTCAACGATTTACATTCTCCCTTTCTTACCAAGCTACTAAACTTCTTAACTAACAATAGTAACAGCCTTCCAAAAGAGATGGTAGAAGCTCTTATCACGGTGATCCCAAAAGGAAAGGGGGACAACGACAATATTGGAAATTACCGCCCTATCTCATTACTCAATACGGACCTAAAAATTATCACTAAGACACTCACCTCCAGAATTCAAAAAGTCAAAAATAAATTACTTCACAAAGATCAGGTGGGGTTTGTTCGCGGAAGGGACACTTCAGACGCCGTCAGCCTTGCTATTGACCTGATTAATCATGCAAAGAAATCAGGAACTCCCACCCTGGTGGTCTCTGTCGACGCTGAAAAAGTGTTCGACAGAGTCCACTGGGGTTTCTCTTTGAAACATTGAAGAGGTTCAGCTTCAAAGGCAATATTCTCAATGTGATGCTCTCTCTCTACTCAAGCCCCTCTGCCAGAATCCTTACCAATAATTCACATAGATAACATCGATTTAACAAATGGTACTCGTCAGGGGTGCCCCCTTTCTCCCACCCTCTTTGACCTATATATTGAACCGCTTGCTCAAAAAATTCATACACATCCATATATCAAACGCTTTCCGACTCATCAAAGACAGTATAAAATCAACCTATTCGCAGATGACATACTCGTCACCCTCACGGACCCCCTGAACTCAATCAGAAATCTCTTAGAAACAATTGATGAATTTTCTCAGATTTCCCACTATAAAATGAATTTGAATAAAACTCAAGCCCTTCAGTTCAATATCAAATCTGACCTACTAGACATCTTAAAGACAGTCTTAAATACCTTGACATTAAAATTACCAAACCCATTTCAAATATCATTGATACTAATCTATCTGATTTATTCAAAACTTTTCACTCAGATATTCTCCTTATATCTAAAATAGATGTCTCTTGGCTAGGAAGAATCTATTCCTACAAAATGTTTATCCTCCTTAAACTACTTTACATTATTAGATCTATCATACTTCCCGTTTCTAGAAAATGGCTTCAAAGACTACAAACCCAACTGAGCAGCTTTTTATGGAGTAAAAAAAGCCAAGAGTAGCAAAATCTATACTGGAAAAGAGTAAAAATAAAGGCGGATTGTCCGTTCCCAACCTCACTGCATACCACCACTCTGCTATTATTAAGCTCATCAAGAGATGGTGGGAAGAAATGAATAGGCCCACCTGAGTAAACCTTGAGGAACTCAAGAATTTAAGAGGAGGCCTAGGCCCCATGTTATTGTCCTTTTTGTGCGACAGAAAGATAAACTACCACGGAAATCACAGTCAAAGCCACCATTCAGTCTTGGAGATACTTATTCTCTAAATCAGCAAACTCATATGTAGCTTCACCCCCTAATTGGATACCCATTGACCTACTCGAAACCTTCTCCCCAAAAATTAAAATGGCTGCATGGAAAAGATCTGGTTTAAACTATATTTCAGACATTTTAAATCAGAAGAACCAAATGATCCCTTTCAATCTCTTCAGGCTTCACATAAGTTAAACCAGTCAGAGGAAGATATGTGGAAAAAAATTCTGCACGTCCTTATCTCCCATAAATTGAACTTCATCTTCCCCCAAAATTTAACGCAATAGCTGAAATTCCCCCACAGTTCCTTCTTCTGGAAATATAAAAACATCTACCAAGATTTAAACCAAGACATCAGAATTCACAGATCCACGAACGTGGAAGCCTGGGAAAAAGAACTGCAGCTCCATTTAAATACCGAAACTTTAAACAAAACGTTTGACAGCATCTACAATAATGTGCCACCTATGTCTCTAATCGAAACACACTACAAAATCCTGACCAGATGGTACCTCACCCCCATGAAACTCTTTCGTATTCAAAATCCAAATTCTCCACTATGTTGGCATAATTGCAACAAGCCCGCAAACCTATCGTATATATTTTGGGAATGCGAAGTTCTCAAGTCCTTCTGGAGAGAAATTCAAATACTGATTGGCGATATCACGGGAATTGACATCAATCTCACACCGGAAATGATACTACTTCATTATGGAATCGAATCGATGCCCAAAAGGCACAGACCTATTATAACGCACATTCTTTTAACAGCAAAGAACAGCATAGCTGCGCTCTGGAGAGCTCCCCACCCACTCACAATTCAGAAAACTCTTGAAAAAATCACAGTCCACAACTCTTTTGAGTACTCTTTCTAACTTAGAAACAATCTACTCAACAAATACCACCCACAGAAAATGGAGCGATTGGAATGCCCACTTTCCATTTCCAACTACTTAACATAGAGACCTAGTCCCACTGAGACTACGTGACACTGCATCAACCCAAACCCACATACTCACATAATCACAATCTAGTCCTTTCATTACACCTCATTATCGATGCTCACTACAACTCTCCCTTACCTCCCCCTTCCCCAGACACCCCACCACTACCCTTCCTATTTGTGAATCGGATTGTTGTAAATATCTAACCTACCCTGGAAAAAAAAATTCTGTTTTCTGCTTACTAATTAGACAAGTTTGCAACTAGCACTAATGTATTGTCTATTGTATTTCTTTTTTTTTTTACCTGTTTCTCGTTAGTACTCTTAAAGTACCTGATGTTGTCTCGTACTAACTTGGGGACCTCTCTTAATAACCAAACTTCAACCTTTTCATACATCCCCATTTAAGTTTGAGTAAGTTAATAAGTAACATTGATATTATTGATATTACTGTGACTACTTTACATTTTGTAATTTGTATTATCCTCCAACTGTTGTACATTATCTGTGCGATAAAATTCTAATAAAAATTATTCGAAACATAAAATATACATTTGTTTTTGGCCAGTACTAGAAACACAACGCAACTACTAGGGTCCGCACCCGTCATGCCTGAACTGTGAGACACTTCTGCCTTCATGTATAGTGTAATGCCATACCATAGGGGCAGTCCGCAGTTTGCATTACATTAAACATGAGGACGGAAGTGTCTCACAGTTTGGGCATGACAGGAGTGGACCCTGATTGGTGGAGGGGACCGCAGGTATACCAGTGATGGGTAATGAATATGGGGCGGCCGCTGGTGGACAACATAAACTGCCGGACTTTAGTTTGGATCACACGTCGCAGGAAGAAACTATGAGGTATAACAAATTTTTTATCACCGCTGATAGTTAAGTGTTAACACATGTTTTGTGCTGCTCAAACTCATTTGGTCAAGCTGTCCATGGAGATGAATGAAGCAGAAATATCTGATTACTGTCTCTGCAGGTTATCACCCATTGATTTATTGGACTAAGTTTGGACTATGTACAAGGCAGTAATAACAGGCTGCCCAGTCTCATTATTCTATGACACCATCCTAGTTGTATTTAGGCGGAACCTGAGGTCAGTATGTCATTTAGTTGCCTTTGATAGAATGTGTGTGGGATAACATGTTGTGAGACCCTGTTGTTTTCACTTATGTATTCCAGCAATATGCTGTATCAAATCTTCAGCAGCTGTGATGTAAAGGATAGATGTCCCCTATTGGTGGAATGACCTCAATACTTACAGTTATAGGTCAGTGAGTCATATGTTATGTTATAGTTATGTTGGTCTATCACCAGGAGAACACATGGCTCATTTCTGTATGATAAAGGGAGAATATTGTTTCTTGCTGATTTTCATCTTGATACCTCTCAGATGATGACGCATTGCCGCACCTAACTTGGGCATTTGACGCTGATCAATATACATGGGATATATACTACCATGACTAAGGAACTTTTTGTCACACTATACAGTTTTAATTCCCAGAAACTGCTCAAGAATACATCTGTTCCTGTATAAAAACCTTATAAGTTTTGAAGAGGGATTTCAACCCAAAAGTCTGTGCGGACTATGTAACAGAATCCAAGAAAAACAGCATTTACTATAAACTACCTGACACAACTATGTGGAGTTGTGTGTAGAACCATCTGATGACATATCTACACATGTCGCCCCCGATGAGCCTCCTTAAGAGCGGGGTGAAACGTGTTGGGAATTGGGCATTACAACAATTGTGCTAAGGCGCTGTAATGTTTACTGAATAGTTTAGCTACAAGCCACCTATACTTCACTCTTTAGACTTAATATGTTCTTGTAGGACTGACAACCTTGAGGAAATACCTTGGACAGACTAACTGACGTATAAGGGTAGTCAAGTAGTCACCAACTAGAGAAGTCAAGAGTGGGATATAATCTTTATATTGTTTGTCTGTGCTAAGGTTGGGTTTAGGTATTTTTGTATTGAATTGCACACATGAGCCCATGTTTTTAAATTACGGTAAGTTAATAAACGTACATGTTTTATGAGTTTTTCCTTTAGTTACAAATGTATTTTTGCCACTGCACAAATCTAGGAAATGAAATAGTAAAATATACTAAAGACCAGACTGGTGGTGATGAAAACAGTTTAGTGTTGAGATGATGAGCCTATTGGCAGGCTTCACTGTGTGAAGGACTTTACCGTAACTTGGAACAGGTGATCCATATATCACTTGGCAGAAAAATTCAACATTCTACTTTAACACTTTGGCAGCATTAAGGCAAAAGAGCGAACAGCATATTTAAGCTAGTTGAAATGCAAAAAATGTTTTCAAATATGTTTACTTTTTCTTTTGGCAAGGATAGGTTATTAAGAAGGAGGAAAAATACATCAATAGGAAAAAAGTGCAATCTTCTGACTAGGTACTGTGTGCAAGCTGCAAAATGGAGCAGCCGTTTGATTGTAATTAGAGATACACAATACGGAGCCTGCTGAGGAAAATGGACGAGTGATACAAACTCAGAATATTAAGTGTGTAGACAATGTTTTATGCCTTGCTTCTGGCCAAACAAAGAACTGCTACAGGAACCTCTTGTACAAATGAATCTACTCTGGCCAAGAGTTGGCACGTGTAAAAACTCTATCTGTGGTCATAATTAGTTTCTTATTTCTAATGTTTTAAGGATACATTTCATATACTTATAAAATATTTCAGTGCATAAAGTTATGTAGTGATCTGATGCCATACATATGTAAAATACCGAATTTTAATGCCATTAAATAATATTATTCTAATATTAGAAACTCTTAAAGGGCAACATGCTTGGTTGCTACAAAAATTCTTATATTAGGAAACAGAAGTACATGATTGGAATAAATATGAAAGTTGAACTTGCACTTGCAACACTTTAACAGGGGTTCCCAACCACCGGTCCGCGGACCGGGACCGGGCCGCGGGGGTCTGTGTGCCGGTCCGCGCCGCCGCAGACCAGCACTACACAATGTGCTGAGCTCTGCGGCGGCTCTGAGTGCTGGGATGCGGCCCGCCTCCCGGGGTGATGTCACCGCCCCCCACCGCTGCAGCAATTAGGTTGTCTCGGCTGTATGCATAGATGTATGGGAGAATCTCTCCGCCCATCACAGTGCAGAAGCCGGGCCAATCACGGTGCAGCAGCCAGGCCCTGATTGGCTACTGGCTGTTGCACTGTGATTGGCCCGGCTTCTGCACTTTGATGGGCGGAGAGCTTCTCCCATACCTCTATGTATACAGCCGAGACAACCTAATGCTGCAGGTGCAGGGGGGGCTGGTGACTGCTATTTGTGTGTGCTGAAGATGGTGGGGGCTGGAACAGGATAATAAGGGCTTTAAGTGCATGGTGGGGACTAGAAGAGGAGGATGGTGGGGCTGGAAGAGGAGGATACTGGGGCTGGAAGAGGAGGATACTGGGGCTGGAAGAGGAGGATGGTGGGGCTGGAAGAGGATACTGGGGCTGGAAGAGGAGGATGGTGGGGCTGGAAGAAGAGGATACTGGGGCTGGAAGAGGAGGATGGTGGGGCTGGAAGAGGAGGATGGTGGGGCTGGAAGAGGAGGATACTGGGGCTGGAAGAGGAGGATACTGGGGCTGGAAGAGGAGGATACTGGGGTTGGAAGAGGAGGATGGTGGGGCTGGAAGAGGAGGATGGTGGGGCTGGAAGAGGAGGATGGTGGGGCTGGAAGAGGATACTGGGGCTGGAAGAGGAGGATACTGGGGCTGGAAGAGGAGGATGGTGGGGCTGGAAGAGGAGGATAGTGGGGCTGGAAGAGGAGGATGGTGGGGCTGGAAGAGGATACTGGGGCTGGAAGAGGAGGATGGTGGGACTGGAAGAAGAGGATACTGGGGCTGGAAGAGGAGGATGGTGGGGCTGGAAGAGGATACTGGGGCTGGGAGAAAAGGATACTGGGGCTGAAAGAGGAGGATGGTGGGGCTGGAAGAGGAGGATGGTGGGGCTGGAAGAGGAGGATGGTGGGGCTGGAGAAGAGGATACTGGGGCTGGAAGAGGAGGATGATGGGGCTGGGAGAAGAGGATACTGGGGCTGGAAGAAGAGGATGGTGGGGCTGGGAGAAGAGGATACTGGGGCTGGAAGAGGAGGATACTGGGGCTGGAAGAGGAGGATACTGGGCTGGAAGAGGAGGATGGTGGGCTGGAAGAGGATACTGGGGCTGGAAGAGGAGGATGGTGGGGCTGGGAGAAGAGGATACTGGGGCTGGAAGAGGATACTGGGGCTGGAAGAGGAGGATGGTGGGGCTGGAAGAAGAGGATACTGGAGCTGGAAGAGGAGGATGGTGGGGCTGGGAGAAGAGGATACTGGGGCTGGAAGAGGATACTAGAGCTGGAAGAGGAGGATGGTGGGGCTGGAAGAAGAGGATACTGGGGCTGGAAGAGGAGGATGGTGGGGCTGGAAGAGGATACTGGGGCTGGAAGAGGAGGATGGTGGGGCTGGGAGAAGAGGATACTGGGGCTGGAAGAGGAGGATGGTGGGGCTGGAAGAAGAGGATACTGGGGCTGGAAGAGGAGGATACTGGGGCTGGGAGCAGAGGATACTGGGGCTGGAAGAGGAGTATGGTGAGGCTGGAAGAGGATACTGGGGCTGGAAGAGGAGGATGGTGGGGCTGGAAGAAGAGGATACTGGGGCTGGAAGAGGAGGATGGTGGGGCTGGAATAAGAGGATGGTGGGGCTGGAAGAGGAGGATACTGGGGCTAGAAGAGGAGGATACTGGGGCTGGAAGAGGAGGATACTGGGGCTGGAAGAGGAGGATGGTGGGGCTGGAAGAGAATACTGGGGCTGGAAGAGGAGGATGGTGGGGCTGGGAGAAGAGGATACTGGGGCTGGAAGAGGATACTGGGGCTGGAAGAGGAGGATGGTGGGACTGGAAGAAGAGGATACTGGGGTGGAAGAGGAGGATGGTGGGGCTGGAAGAGGATACTGGGGCTGGAAGAGGAGGATGGTGGGGCTGGGAGAAGAGGATACTGGGGCTGGAAGAGGAGGGTGGTGGGGCTGGAGGAGGAGGATACTGGGGCTGGAAGAGGAGGATGGTGGGGCTGGGAGAAGAGGATACTGGGGCTGGAAGAAGAGGATGGTGGGGCTGGGAGAAGAGGATACTGGGGCTGGAAGAGGAGGATACTGGGGCTGGAAGAGGAGGATACTGGGGCTGGAAGAGGAGGATGGTGGGGCTGGAAGAGGATACTGGGGCTGGAAGAGGAGGATGGTGGGGCTGGGAGAAGAGGATACTGGGGCTGGAAGAGGATACTGGGGCTGGAAGAGGAGGATGGTGGGGCTGGAAGAAGAGGATACTGGAGCTGGAAGAGGAGGATGGTGGGGCTGGAAGAGGATACTGGGGCTGGAAGAGGAGGATTGTGGGGCTGGGAGAAGAGGATACTGGGGCTGGAAGAGGATACTAGGGCTGGAAGAGGAGGATGGTGGGGCTGGAAGAGGAGGATACTGGGGCTGGAAGAGGAGGATGGTGGGGCTGGAAGAGGATACTGGGGCTGGAAGAGGAGGATGGTGGGGCTGGGAGAAGAGGATACTGGGGCTGGAAGAGGAGGATGGTGGGGCTGGGAGAAGAGGATACTGGGGCTGGAAGAAGAGGATGGTGGGGCTGGGAGAAGAGGATACTGGGGCTGGAAGAGGAGGATACTGGGGGCTGGGAGAAGAGGATACTGGGGCTGGAAGAGGAGGATACTGGGGCTGGGAGAAGAGGATACTGGGGCTGGAAGAGGAGGATACTGGGGCTGGAAGAGGAGGATGGGGTTGCAAGAGGAGGATGATGGGGCTGCAAGGGGATTATGATGGGGGATATGGTATTGGGGGCTGCAAGGGAATTATGTGGATACCACATTGGGGGCTGCAAGGAGATGGGAAAATAAAACATCCCCTGAAAATAATACGTAACACATCTTTTGGGGAAAGCAGAGTGCTAAACTCCACCCCTTATATATGGCCACGCCCCCATACGACCAAAGCCCCGCCACCCACGGGCCGCGGACAAATGGGCTTGCATGAAGCCGGTCCCCGGTGCAAAAAAGGTTGAGGACCACTGCTTTACAAAACTTAGAAGTGGATGCCTCAACAGCTTCTACAGTGAGATACAGTCTGTCACTCATGTTACAGCAATCTCTCACTTATTCTGCTGGGATCTGTCCCTCCTCAGGTCACCTCTCTTGATTACAATGTACTGCATTAGCACTTTTGGAAACCTTTTGGACTTCTTTGACCTATTAATACAATTACACTATATTAGTCTTCTACATTCAGGCACGAGTATCCTTGGCTCACATGTAGTAGGACACCTATTCATTCACAGATATCAGCATATAAGCTTCATCTGGTGTTACTAAACTTTGTCCTTATGACAGCTAAACTTCATCATCCAGCATATGCCCACTTCGCTCACAGGACTAAAAATGTTTTCGTCTCTCAATAATTCTTGATGGTAGCACTAGCTGGAGCTTCCTACTTTGCTCCCCCTTGTTCCTTGCCATAGCCCTGGCATAATGTATGTACAGTAAGTCTACTCTCCCTACTTTCTAGCTAGCTGTGATGTAGAAAATGTCTCCTGTTCTACACATCTCTCCTGTCAAAGTGTGCACATTGCCAAGGGTGTGGGTGTGCATTTTAATGATGACTATATGATGTTCTCTGACCCAGCCATGTCACCAGCAACTTGAAGAATCTGATAGCGTAAGGCAGTGACCAACAAAAACAGGTTTCATTTCAAAAGTATATTGTACACAAGTTAACAAGCATAACACAGTACAGGAAATAATACAAACACAAGACAGTGGTATAAGTCCAAAGAGTACACAGTTCTAATAAGTGCAAGGCCAATATAGGATAAGTCCTTAGATCCTATTTCACACAGTTCACATTGAGCAAGACCAATGTATGGTCTTAGTCCTAGTACACAGTTTACATTGAACATGGTCTGATTAAGGCTGGTTTCAGACTCGCGAACCCCTCCGTAGCGTCCTGCGGAGGGGATCCGCAAGCTGAGCACAGGCACCGCAAGACCCTATGTTTAACATAGGGTCGCAGGTGCCTGCGCTCTGATGCAGATTGGCGTGCGCACCCTGTGCGCACCCATGCACTACAATGTATGATTTGTACGCAGGCAGATGACTGCACACAAATCACACACTCTCGTCTGCACCCAGAACGCGGCATGTTGCATTCCTGGTGTGGACGAGACTGTGTGATTTGTGCACAAGCATCCGCATGCGCACAAATCACATATTGCAGTGAATGGGTGCACACAGCCATCTGCACCCGAGCGCAGGCACTTGTGTCCCCATGTTAAACATAGGGACGCGCGGTGCCTGCGCTCAGCTTGCGCTTCCCTGCCGCAATATGCTTCGGCGGGGAGCGCAAGTCTGAAACGAGCCTAAGGTATAGTCCAAGAAACAAGTTCACATGGAAATCAAAGTCCCAAACTTAAGCTATGCAGTGCAGTTAGTAAATGCAATCCCGGACAGTCCTGGACAAATGAACTCTAATGAATACAACAACAGAACACAGTTTGCAAGACTAACATGTGATCCAGTAGTCTGTAAAGAGCTGACAGCAGGTAGATCCCACTATAGCTGCGGGAGAGGTACTAGGAAAGCACAGAGCATTTAATTGCTAAGCAGGAATGCAGAGCTTCTCTGAGCAGCAGAAGCTGGTGGTTAAACAGTTGAGTAAGAGTGGAACAAAATACTCAAGTACTGGTCAGGAATATGGACTGAACTTATAAAGCCGGAGGGGCAAGAAATACATAGACATGGTGAAACAGCAAGCTACATCTTGACAAAGGGCAAGTAAACACTGAAGGTAGCCTGGAAAAGCCAGAAATCCTGACACAGGCAGGAGACAGTGTCTCTCTATGGAAACACAGCATAAAACTTGTATAAATAAGGCATTTGCATATTAGTGAAGTGACTTGGATAACCAAGAGGAATCTTTACTGCTACAAGGTCAACAATAACTCATGGCAGCAACCAAAGGCATGGCAGCCTTTGACAGTATAGAACCTAAAAGAGGAGTTTGGCAAGCCCAAGTCTTTAATTACAGTAATAGAGTAGATATGACAGGCTCAAACCCCAATTTAGGTGCTCTGGGGAAAAAAAACAAAGCTAAAGTATAGGAGTAGCCCCGGCACACTAATATCATGAAAATTAGAGTCTTTGCAACGACAGTCTTTTTTGGTGTGATTTTATTTTTGTGAACAAGGTGGTGTTACAATCCAATGTTTCAGCTCTACATCTCGAGCTTTCATCAGGGATATGACTTGGTCCTTGGTTTCGGGGTGTATGTATAGGTGGTATAGGTTTACTTTTGTGGTCCAGCTAGGGTGAGGTCATCCCTGTCAAGGGTAGTCCTGCTGGTCCAGACTCAATTGAAGTCACAGATGTCACAGGAGAGAATGAGGGGTTATTGTATTAGCACAGGTGGAGTACCTTAGGCTAGAAGGATAAATGAGAAGGAGACCTCAGGTGTGTATCGCTGGAGCAGTACCTATAGTGACCACGATGTATAGGGTTAGCACGTGACTCCCGTCCTTGTGTCCTAAGTCTGGTCAGGTGTAGAGGAGGCCAGGAGTGGCCTATACATCGTGGTCACTATAGGTACTGCTCCAGCGATACACACCTGAGGTCTCCTTCTCATTTATCCTTCTAGCCTAAGGTACTCCACCTGTGCTAATACAATAACCCCTCATTCTCTCCTGTGACATCTGTGACTTCAATTGAGTATCTTAGCTGCCATGTGACCAATCATTAACAACCAGTACAGTGTTGTGTGTTTTTTTCAATGAAATGACATTTACACTTTAAGGTTATGTTTTAACCATGTAAGTGAAAAATAGGGCCGTACAATGTGTAAGGTCACAATGATCCTAAATCTCCTACACTATAGTTGCACTTACTCGGTTAGATTAGTCTGCTACCTATACAACACCACTATACTAACATCAGTAACAACATTGTTAAATAGCTGGTCAGTATATAAGTTTAAGAACATTTGAGAACATCATTTTCCTGTGACAGGAATAAGGAAGTGTTGCATGTTCCAGTGCCCATTTTCTAAATGAGGAGTGTCATTATTGGCAAGATATTTTAAAGATCCAAAAGTTGTAATGTGTCAAGTGTTGTTGTTAGAATCACGGTTCTGATGTATCACTAGGAAGAGGTAATATCTTTTCCTGCCCATCTAACATAATAAATCACTGTGTTTGGATTACAAAGTAAATATTTCAAATTGATTATACAAATTCCTATTGGCCCATAGTGACACATAGACAGGGTAGCGGACATACTACCGGTGCAGCTGCTCCGGGTCTGGGAGTGGAGGGGGGCCCATTCAGGGTGGTTAATAATGAAGTCAGTATGGCCAGTTGTTTGGAGCCCGAGGCTCTGAGGAGCCCATGACCAGATTACCCTCATCACTAGAGGCATGCCAAGCAGGGAGTGATGCTGCAGCTCCACTGCACAGTGTAGGCAGTAATCTGCCCTTGGCTTCCTGGCAGGTGCTTTCTCTATGACACAGGCATGTGTCTTAATGATGTCAGCAGCACACCACATGCCTGTGTCATTTGAAAAGTACCCAGCAAGAGAAGTTGCAGTGTGTGGGGGGCCATACAGAGAGATGACTTACACTTTGTTTTTAAATACACTGTGGAGGAGACAATGAGGAGGGGTAGTATTGGGATCAGAGTTTTTAATAGGGACATCAAGACATTATAATGAACAGGGGGAAGAGGATGTCATATATGAATTTTAAATTAGTGGGATGGTAGAGGAAGATGCTGAGTCCTTGATAGCATCCTCTACTAAAATTCATTATATTGCCCTGATAGCATCCCCCCACCCAACAATTCATTATATGCCCTTGATAGCATCCCCCCACCCAACAATTCATTATATGCCCTTGATAGCATCCTTCCCAGCCCACAGTTCATTATAAGGCCATGATTGTGTCCTCTCTTTCCCCAAAATTCATTATATGGCCATCATAGTGTCCTGACAACCCTCAATTTGTTATATGGTCCTGATTGCGTCTTCTTCTGCCCCCCAATTCATTATGGAGTTATCATGGACATATAATGAATTATGGGGGAACAAAGGACAATGACTATGTGCACACCTTCAGAATTTGTAGCAGAATATTTTGCTGCAAATCCTGATGTGTTTGCAGGAAGAACACGGCGTAAAATGTGTTTGTACATCTGTTTTTGCTGCATATTTTTCCCCACTCATTAGTATAGGTGAAAAATGCTGCACAAACACTGCAAGAATTGACTTGCTGAAGATGGAATCCATCGCCAATCTGCAAGGAATAAAATAAGCAACATGTACATGAGATTTCAGGAATCTCCCTTTGCTTGTACTGTAAAACGCTGCATATGTTCCATGACTGAAATGCAGCGTGTGCACATAGCCTTAAAATTAATTGAGGGAAGAACAAGACTCTTGATTAAGAACCTGTTTCCACATGACAGGATGTGCCAAAGGAGAGGACCTTTTCATTCGAACAATTCCACCCATTCCATCTGATTTGTCTTTTAATTTTAAACACCTCCAGTTTCCAGTTCGACTAGCATTTGCAATGTCCATTAACAAGGCTAAGGGATAGTCATTGAAAATAGCAGGAATCACTTTGCAATCTCCATTATTTTCTCATGGTCAACTTTACGTGGCCTGTTTAAGTTGAAACTTCAAAAATCTGTTTGACTTTGCACTGGAAGGAAAAGTGAAGAATGCTGTTTTATCAAAAGGCTCTTATAAGAAGTTGCAGATAAAGTGCTTCACATTAGTGGGGTAATCATTTAGTTAATTTGTGTTGCATATCTGTGGTGTTGAATATATGATGTGAAATGCTTCTATTACTTTACTTTTTGATTTTCAATAATAACATTTCTGTGGCTATTTAGTTTATAACTTTTATGTGCAAAATAATTTTTTGTTAACCCATTCTACTAAGAACAGTTAGTTACTATCTTCCGGGCAACGCCTGGTACTGCAGCTAGTATGTAATATATGTGACTTTGTTATTTTCAGGGCTGCGGTGATTAGTGAGACAAGATGAATTGTGGGTTGAAGATATTGGCATAAAGGTCCTACCAGATGGAAAAGAAACAACAGAAAACTAATCATATGACACCTCAACGGTAAGTCACTAATTAGAAATATCTATTTTGTAATGTATGTCTTGGAGTAATGATGTTATTTGTTAAAATCCCACAGGTCACACTCTTACATTTGTGTTTTATATCTGTTGGTTGGCAGATTTTATTTATCAGATGGCACAAGGACTTGTGGAGTTTCATAGGTCCATTCACATATCCTAGACTGTGGTCTGCAAGACTCAGAGCATGTGCTGTTTTGATCCGATTATGAAGAAAAGGACTTATTCAATTGGTCTGTCAAAATAAACAATCAGGCAGCATATTGACACTTCACATAGATCCAGGACTGTAGTCTTATTATGCTAACACACTCCTTAATTCTGACTCACCGTTGCCGGATGCTCACGTCTCATGCAGCACTCGTCACGGTTCCGCGCCTGAGGCTGTGGGGCCTGGTGGTCAGATCAAAAGGGGATGAAAGGATGGGGATGATTCTTGTTTGTCTTGACGCCACCTTTGGGAGTCCGATGATTCCACCGGCGCTGCTTGGGCCTCCAGGGGATGTGCGGCAGCTTGATGGGATGCTCCCCACAGGATGAGCAGGAGTCCCCGGGGCCAGGAGCTGCACCAGATGGAATACGGCAGCTCAGTAGTTTTGAGTGTGCAAAGTTAAAAACAGTTCTGGAAGAAAGCACGTACACCAGATTCCTCTGTAACGGGTCTTTACTGTAACGGTTGGTGGTGGTACACGGGATACAGTCTTTAGGTAACGGACCGGGTGATCCCAGCGATGACTGGTGTTAGTTCAGAGCTCCACGGTGTTCCTCCCTTACTAACTGTCTTTGTTGTGGTTGCCGTTGACGCCTTAGGATGCCAGTTCGAGGTACGGGGAAGACTTCTCAAGGATTCCCTACCGGTAGCTACTTCCCGGCGTACGGGACCTGTTTCCATTTGTTGAGTATCTTGCTGGCAAGAGGGCTTAGTTGCGGCTGCAGTGAGGTGTTCCTAAGAAGCGATTCCTTCACTCCGGTTTACAGAATAGCGATGAACGACTGCCTGCCTCGGAACCAGTGTCCGGTGGTTGGGGCACGGGTATAGTTTGACCCGCTCGTTAGTTGCCCGTGTCCGGTCTGAGTCACCGCTTGATGGTGCCCAGCCGGTAAAGTTTCCTTCTCGGTTAAGTTGTCTGTTCAGGGCTGCACAGCACTGTGCAGCCTCTCCTCTCTTCCTTCCTCCCAGACAGACTAACTTGCTCTCTCTAACTTCCCCCACACACTACACCTACACTCCTCCCACCAGGACCTGATTGGCCCTCTACTTCTAAGTGGTGCATGTGGTGTATGGAGCTCTGAGTTTAACCATGTCATCACCGAGACGGAAGATATTACATCTTCAGTCAGGGATACCATACCTTCCTGTGACGCACTCGTTGCGGGGCGCCACAATTACATGGCATCCCATTTTAATATGTATAACAATGTCCCTCATTATCATCCACTCTAATTATCTGTCGCGCTGTCCCTTATTATATTACGTCCTCTATTGTTATGTATGGTGCTGTCCATTATTATATAGCTTCCTCTAATATTAAGTACGGTGCTGTCCCTTATTACATAACATCCTCTATTGTTACATACGGCACTGAATCATTTTTATGACCTGCCCCAGGGTTGTGGGGTACCTGATCCCTGGCGTCGATTCACGGGGGATGTCACTGGGGCCTGTACACGATCCCATGGTCCTAGTGGTCGCTTAAAAGAGTCAATGGAAAAATAATAATAAAGATAAAAGTATTTCGTGACGCCACTTACGGTTCCGGTATGGTTACCGGTGCAGCGGGTCAGTCCTCTGGGGTGATGTTTGGGCAGCAAGGTGGTTACGCTACCCTTAGGTGTAGCGGGATCCGCAGGCCAGTTGTAGTGTATGGGAATTGCAGGACGGTCTATGGAGGGAGCAGGAGCAGGGGCCGCAATAACAGTCACACACAGGGTTGATGTTTCCGTACATTTTACTGATGTTGCAGGTATAGTCCAGGGTACAGTCTCTGATGGTACGGGTCCGGGTGGTCTTGTAACAGTTCAGGATCTCCACACTTGGCGAGTTATGAGGCCTCCTTGCTGCGCTGTGTGTGTTTCTGGTCCCAGGCTGTCTGAAGCTAAGTCCTGACCCTCTCTTACTGTCCTCACTTGTATGGCAGGCGGTGAGAGCTCTGCTGCAGGGCACCGCTGTATCCACTGTGGTCTCAGGCTCTGTTAAGTGGCTGTGCCTCAAATGCTGCTGTGGACAGGAGACCTGGAGTCTCCCTGGCCTCCGGTCTTTACTGCTGGGCTAACAGGTCCCTTGCAGTGACGGACTCTGGTGTCCGGTTTCAGGCGCTGTTCCTCCTGGACAAACCAGTATGGCTCCACTCCCCCTGCTGCTACTACCCCTTGCCTCCGAACCTCGCTCTAGGGTCCCTCATGCAGGATAGTAGTGCTCACTGGTACGGGCTTAGCACAGCTCCATCACCAGGATGTCTTCACAGTCCTCTCTGGAACTGCACTCCCTAACTCCACCTCCAAGCCTGAATTTATAGGGGACCTCGCCTGAACTCAGCTTCTAGAGCTCCCACTTCAGGTCTGGAGTGGAAGGTGTTGTGCGCGGGCTTACCTGAGGTGGAGATCCTTCTCTGTCCTAGGTGTCTCTTTGGCAACCGAACCCTGGGGTGCCACATTTACATAGTGTCCTCTCTTGTTGTGTATGGTGCTGTCCCTTATTATATAGCGTCCTCTAATATTTTGCATGGCGCTGTCCCTTATTACATAACGTCCTCTATTGTTACATATGACGCTGGTCCATTTTTACATAGCGTCCTCTTTTGTTATGTATGGTGCTGTCCCTTAATATATAGCATCCTCTCTTGTTGTGTATGGTGATGTTCCTTATTACATAGCATCCTCTCTTGTTTTTTATGGCGCTGTCCCTTATTATATAGCGTCCTCTCTAGTTGTGTATGGTGCTGTTCCTTATTACATAGCGTCCTCTCTTGATATTTATGGTGCTGTCCCTTATTATATAGCATTTTCTCTTTATATATATGGGGCTGTCCCTTATTGTATAGTGTCCTCTCTTGTTATGTATAGCATCATCTCTTGCATAGCGTATTATCAGTATTTTTGTTATGCACAGCACCACCTCTTTATTATATAATAAGCTCTAGTTAGATGTTAAAATGACTGCTGATGGAGGACCCTCTGACCAGAAGACCAGGCATCAGCCTCCTCTATTATAAAATAAGCTTTACCATATTCAATCAGCAGCTATTTAACTATATAACTAACAAGAGCGAACACTATCAAGGAAAGACAATCTGCAATAAAGAGCAAAATACCAAGAGAATCTAATAACTGTATAAGGGATGGTATTGTACAGGGATGTAATGATCGCAGTCACAAGGGTCACAACTGCAACTGGGCCCAGGGATAAAGGGGCTAGCCGACCTTAGCACCTACTTCAGTTTGATATGCATCCGAGGACGTACATTGAACTGACATGCATCATGGCACAGAGATATGTAGAGTCCCTGTGCTGTGATACAAGTTGCTGGTCAAACAGTACTGGCAGCTGACATTAGCAGTACCGCAACAGGGGGTGGCACATGACAGTGACATCATGTGCCATGGCACGCACTCCGATGTCAACTGCTGGCCATTGCGCACTGACTACAGAGGACACCGGGCATCGTGAGAGTGAAGGAAAGGTGAGTAGAATGTTTTTGTTTTTATGCTAATTATTACTGTGGAGACAGAATGGGGACATGTATACCAGGATGTGGACAATATGGACCATGTGCACCATGATGAGGACCACATATATCAGGTAAGGGACAAATATACCATGATGGGGATCATATGCATGGCCGGCTTTTGCCATGTGCGAGTGGTGCGGCCGCACAGGGCGCCGCAGGCCATGCTTCAGCGGGGGGCGCCACCAGGAATCAGAAAGTCGGAAAGTCACTGACTCTGCCGGTCCAATCATATCACAGCGCTGTTTGTCAGCCGGCTGTAGACTTTGGTGGGAGGAGTTGCTGTGAAAGTAAGTTGCTGTCTCCAGCGGCGCCTCTCCCGCACTCTTCCTGAAGTCTGGAAGTTGGCACCATGAATGCAAGTAGTGTGATTAAAGAAGAGACAGCAAGTTAAGCTTCACCTGCTACCTCTGCTCCAATCAGTGACTGTGTGAGTCCAATTACCCTCCCCACTTGGTAATACAGCTCCTGGCAGGCCAAGACTGCACCAGTGAACAGATGCCCGATTGACCGGTATAGTACCATGAGCCATGGAGCAGTGTGTCCCGCTGTCTGCAGCTCCTGTCACCTGCTGTAAATGCTGTGCAGAGCTCACTGCAGGGCGTCTCTCTCTCCCTGCAGTCCTTCACTGTCTTGTTCCTTGCAGAGGGCAGCTCCAAGGACCTAGGGGGCCTGTTATCTTAATTGCAGGTAAACAACTGGCGAGGAAGCTGAATAGTATCAGGAATAGTAATATTTTAAGAAGAGCACAAGAGTCTACAGCCCAAATCATGAGAATGACACAGACCCTGGCAGGTACATGACATAAATCATTCTGTGATCAGTTGGGGCTGATCCTCCTGCCCTGCAGTCTGTATCATTGTTTGGATGGGATCTCAGAATGAAATGACAGAGCTGGACAGTGTTGTGCTATGCAGGGGTTAACAAACATGACAAGGGTCAGACTGACACTCTGTCCCATCCACAGTTTCTCATAGCAGCTATTATATGAGATTGTTTTTACTTTTGTGGTGGATGTAGTTCATCATTTAAAGGGATTTTTTTTTCCTTTTCAGTATATTTTGGTACCTCAAGTGCTGGGTCTCCGCCACTGTTTCCGGCGTCTGGCATTGGCTGAGGTGATGACAGCACACCATCAGTGCAGCAGCCAATCAGTGAGCTCAGTGGCTCTGCGCATGTAGAACACCCCTTCAGTGCCACTGAGCTCACTGATTGGCTGCCGCATTGATGGTGTGCTGTCATCACCTCAGCCAATGCCAGACGCCGGAAACAGTGGCGGAGACCCAGCACTGCCCCCAAGGAGAATAGTTTTTTTGTTGTTCTAATCATCTGTACATGAGGACCCACATTTATTCACAAAGGACAACCCCTGTAAAAACGCAGCCAGACAGTCGTATAACTCGTTCGATGCGTGATCAGTCCATGTCCCTGTATGGTCAGACACATCCATTACACAGTACATAGCAGGGACACATATATAAGATTATCTCAGCACAGGAGATGTAGTATGATCAGACCATGTCCCTGTACGGTCAGACACATCCATTACACAGTACATAGCAGAGACACATATATAAGATTATCTCAGCATAGGAGATGTAGTATGATCAGACCATGTCCCTGTACGGTCAGACACATCCATTACACAGTACATAGCAGGGACACATATATAAGATTATCTCAGCACAGGAGATGTGGTATGATCAGACCATGTCCCTGTACGGTCAGACACATCCATTACACAGTACATAGCAGGGACACATATATAAGATTATCTCAGCACAGGAGATGTGCTATGATCAGACCATGTCACTGTACAGTCAGACACATCCATTACACAGTACATAGCAGGGACACATACAGGGCCGGACTGGGACCAAAAAGCAGCCCTGGAAAACAAGCCCCACCAGCCCACACACTATAACACCCATCAGCCCTGATCAGTGAAGTTTGCTTTTAAGTTGTCATGGCTTCATCACTTTATCTGAAGAGCCAAATGTGAATGGTGCAGCAGAGGGAAAAATCAACTGCAGCTCCATTCACATAGTTATCTTCAAAGCTACGTTTGCCAGGATTGTGGGGTTAAATCCAGAGCGAAGGAAAGTCATCACCTATACAGAAGAGAAGTGATGACTCCATATTAGGGATAATAAATTAAGCAACATTTAAATGCTGAAAATCAAAGTCCAATACCACCTCTCTGATAACAGGACAGGAGAAGTGGTACTGTGCAGTGTATATGTACAGAATAATTCAGATACTGAGGATTACACCCAGCATACAGGACAGGAGAAGTGGTACTGTGCAGTGTATATGTACAGAATAATTCAGATACTGAGGATTACACCCAGTATACAGGACAGGAGAAGTGGTACTGTGCCGTGTATATGTACAGAATAATTCAGATACTGAGGATTACACCCAGTATACAGGACAGGAGAAGTGGTACTGTGCAGTGTATATATACAGAATAATACAGATACTGAGGATTACACCCAGTATACAGGACAGGAGAAGTGGTACTGTGCAGTGTATATGTACAGAATAATTCAGATACTGAGGATTGCACCCAGTATACAGGACAGGAGAAGTGGTACTGTGCAGTGTATATGTACAGAATAATTCAGATACTGAGGATTACACCCAGTATACAGGACAGGAGAAGTGGTACTGTGCAGTGTATATGTACAGAATAATTCAGATACTGAGGATTACACCCAGTATACAGGACAGGAGAAGTGGTACTGTGCAGTGTATATATACAGAATAATACAGATCCTGAGGATTACACCTAGTATACAGGACAGGAGAAGTGGTACTGTGCAGTGTATATGTACAGAATAATTCAGATACTGAGGATTACACCCAGTATATCAGGACAGGAGAAGTGGTACTGTGCAGTGTATATGTACAGAATAATTCAGATACTGAGGATTACACCCAGTATACAGGACAGGAGAAGTGGTACTGTGCCGTGTATATGTACAGAATAATTCAGATACTGAGGATTACACCCAGTATACAGGACAGGAGAAGTGGTACTGTGCAGTGTATATATATAGAATAATACAGATACTGAGGATTACACCCAGTATACAGGACAGGAGAAGTGGTACTGTGCAGTGTATATGTACAGAATAATTCAGATACTGAGGATTGCACCCAGTATACAGGACAGGAGAAGTGGTACTGTGCAGTGTATATGTACAGAATAATTCAGATACTGAGGATTACACCCAGTGTACAGGACAGGAGAAGTGGTACTGTGCAGTGTATATGTACAGAATAATTCAGATACTGAGGATTACACCCAGTATACAGGACAGGAGAAGTGGTACTGTGCAGTGTATATATACAGAATAATACAGATCCTGAGGATTACACCCAGTATACAGGACAGGAGAAGTGGTACTGTGCAGTGTATATGTACAGAATAATTCAGACACTGAGGATTACACCCAGTATACAGGACAGGAGAAGTGGTACTGTGCAGTGTATATGTACAGAATAATTCAGATACTGAGGATTACACCCAGTATACAGGACATGAGAAGTGGTACTGTGCAGTGTATATGTACAGAATAATTCAGATACTGAGGATTACACCCAGTATACAGGACAGGAGAAGTGGTACTGTACAGTGTATATATACAGAATAATACAGATACTGAGGATTACACCCAGTATATAGGACAGGAGAAGTGGTACTGTGCAGTGTATATATACAGAATAATACAGATACTGAGGCTTACACCCAGTATACAGGACATGAGAAGTGGCACTGTGCAGTGTATATATACAGAATAATACATATACTGACGATTACACCAAGTATACAGGACAGGAGAAGTGGCACTGTGCAGTGTATATATACAGATACTGAGGATTACACCCAGTATACAGGACAGGAGAAGTGGTACTGTGCACTGTATATATACAGAATAATACAGATACTGAGGATTACACCCAGTATACAGGACAGGAGAAGTGGTACTGTGCAGTGTGTATATACAGAATAATACAGATACTGAGGATTACACCCAGTATACAGGACAGGAGAAATTGTACTGTGCAGTGTGTATATATACAGAGTAATACAGATACTGAGGATTACATCCAGTATACAGGACAGGATTAATGGTAATCCTCAATATCTGTATTATTCTGTATATATACACTGCACAGTACCACTTCTCCTGTCCTGTATACTGGGTGTAATCCTCAGTATCTGTATTATTCTGTATATATACACTGCACAGTACCACTTCTCCTGTCCTGTATACTGGGTGTAATCCTCAGTATCTGTATTATTCTGTATATATACACTGCACAGTACCACTTCTTCTGTCCTGTATACTGGGTGTAATCCTCAGTATCTGTATTATTCTGTGTATATACACTGCACAGTACCACTTCTGTCCTGCATACTGGGTGTAATCCTCCCTGTTTACTGGGTGTAATATACACTCTGCAATGTATATATACAGAATAATACAGATACTGAGGATTACACCCAGTATACAGGGCAGGAGAAGTGGTACTGTGCAGTGTATATGCACAGAATAATGCAGATACTGAGGATCACACACATACGCATATGCAGCCTGCCCTCACTCACACACACACAGCCTGCCCTCACACATACAGCTTGCCCTCACACACACAGCCTGCCCTCACACACACATACACACATAGCAGCTTGCCCCGTCCCCCACACACATGTAGCAGTGTGATCCAGCCCCCACACACATGCAGCAGCCTGCCCTCGTCCCCCCTCCCCACACACACACACACACATGTGGCAGCCTGCCCCGGCCCCCATACACACGTAGCAGCCCGACCTGGCTCCTACACACACGTAGTTGCCTGCCCAGGCCCCACACGCATGTAGCAGCCTGCCCAGGCCCCACCACACGTAGCAGCCTACCGCGGCCCTCACACACATGCAACAGCCTGCCCTGACCCCCACACACATAGCAGCCAGACCTCACACACACATGCAGCAGCCTGCCCTGGCCACCACACACGTAGCAGCCACCTGTCCACACACACATGCAACAGCCTGCCCCGCACCCACACATGTAACAGCCTGTCCTCAAACACACACATGCAGCGGTCTACCCTGGCCCCCATACATGCAGCAGACTGTCCATATACACACAGCAGCTTGCCCCGGCCCACATACACACATATCAGCCTGTCCTCTCATACACGCAAACACACAACAGCCTGCCCCGGCCCCCACATACATGCAGCAGCCTGTCCTCACACACAAACACACAGTAGCCTGTCCACACACACACACACACGTAGCAGCCGCCTGTCCACACACACATGCAACAGCCTGCCCCGCACCCACACATGTAACAGCCTGTCCTCAAACACACACATGCAGCGGTCTACCCTGGCCCCCATACATGCAGCAGACTGTCCATATACACACAGCAGCTTGCCCCGGCCCACATACACACATATCAGCCTGTCCTCTCATACACGCAAACACACAACAGCCTGCCCCGGCCCCCACATACATGCAGCAGCCTGTCCTCACACACAAACACACAGTAGCCTGTCCACACACACACACACGTAGCAGCCGCCTGTCCACACACACATGCAACAGCCTGCCCCGCACCCACACATGTAACAGCCTGTCCTCAAACACACACATGCAGCGGTCTACCCTGGCCCCCATACATGCAGCAGACTGTCCATATACACACAGCAGCTTGCCCCGGCCCACATACACACATATCAGCCTGTCCTCTCATACACACAAACACACAACAGCCTGCCCAAGCCCCCACGCACACACAGCAGCCTGTGCTAGCACACACACACACAAAAGCCTGCCCCCCCACACACACACGGAACAGCCTGCCCCGGGGCCCCCACACACGTGTAGCAGACTGCACCAGACCCCATGCACACACAGCAGCCTGCCCTCTCTCTCGCTCACACACACGCAATAGCCTGCCCAGGCACCCACACACATGCAACAGCTTGTCCCGGTCCCCACACACATAGCAGCCAGTCCTCGCACACACACACACATGCAGCAGCCTGCCCTGGCCCCCACACACGTAGCAGCAGTCTGTCCACACACAGCAACCTGCGCCGGCCCCACGCACATGCAGCAGACTGCCCTGCACCCAAACATGTAACAGTCTGTCCTCAAACACACACATGCAGCAGCCTACCCTGACCCTCACATATGCAGCAGACTGTCTACATACACCCAGCAGCCTATCCTGGCCCCATTCAGACATAGCAGTCTGCACAGGCCCCAACGCACACACACACAGCAGCCTGCCCCCATGCACATGTAGCAGCCTGTCCTCACACACAGAGACACACTCACACATCCACACAATAGCCTGTCCTCACACAGACACACACATACACACACAGAAGCCTGCCCTCACACAGTCACACACACACACAGTAGCCTGTCCTCACACAGACACACACAGAAGCCTGCCCTCACACACACACACAGCAGCCTGCCCTCACACACACATACACACAGCAGCCTGCCCTTACACACACACATACACACACAGAAGCCTGCCCTCACACACAATCACACACACAGAACCTGCCCTCACACACAATCACACACATACACACACAGAAGCCTGCCCTCACACACAATCACACACATACACACACAGAAGCCTGGCCTCACACACAATCACACACATACACACACAGAGGCCTGCCCTCACACACAATCACACACATACACACACAGAAGCCTGCCCTCACACACAATCACACACACACACACACACAGAACCTGCCCTCACACACAATCACACACATACACACACAGAAGCCTGCCCTCACACACAATCACACACATACACACACAGAGTCCTGCCCTCACACACAATCACACACATACAAACACAGAGGCCTGCCCTCACACACAATCACACACATACACACACAGAGGCCTGCCCTCACACACATACACACACAGAACCTGCCCTCACACACAATCACACACATACACACACAGAGGCCTGCCCTCACACACAATCACACACATACACACACAGAACCTGCCCTCACACACAATCACACACATACACACACAGAGGCCTGCCCTCACACACAATCACACACATACACACACAGAACCTGCCTTCACACACAATCACACACACACAGAACCTGCCCTCACACACAATCACACACACACACAGAACCTGCCCTCACACACAATCACACACACACACACACAGAACCTGCCATCACACACACACACACAGAACCTGCCCTCACACACAATCACACACACACACAGAACCTGCCCTCACACACAATCACACACACACACACAGAACCTGCCCTCACACACAATCACACACACACAGAGGCCTGCCCTCACACACAATCACACACATACACACACAGAGGCCTGCCCTCACACACAATCACACACATACACACACAGAACCTGCCCTCACACACAATCACACACACACACAGAACCTGCCCTCACACACAATCACACACATACACACACAGAACCTGCCCTCACACACAATCACACAAATACACAGCAGCCTGCTCTGCACCCCCCACCACACACACAGACAAGTCAGGCCGACGATAGTGAAAGTAACTTGCCTCAGCTTTAGCTTGCCGCACTGACAGCCCGGCCCCCGGGCCTGTAGCTGAGACAGGTCACAGGAGGAGTAAAGAGGAAACTCAGTCCCAGACTGAGACAGTCACCAGCTGCTGACCGCTGCCTTCAGGCCAGCTCCACTGCCTGCACACAGTGCACAGGGACCTGGTAAAGGCTGGGGTGGCCATGCTTCCGTTTCCTGGGCGGGACAGCAGAGTGTGGCTCTTTCGGCCCACAAAGAACGTACAGGCGCGCTCTCCTTTTCAATAACTATGAGCTGCTGTCTGTGCTGCCCGCACGCAGATTGGGTTGTGTCACTCTGGCTGTGCGTCGAGTGAGTCACTCTCACTCTGATGACGTGTACTGGGCAACTTGGCGGCTAGTGCAGCTCCACAGTCCCTGCTATGCCGGCGGGTAGCGGGAGCCACAAAATCATTTGAAAGCTGGTCTGCAGCTGGAGGAGCGGGTGCTGTGGCCCCGCCCACTCCACAACCACCGGCCCATCGGGAAAAGTCCCGCATCTCCCGCCTATCAGTCCGGGCCTGGACACATATATAAGATTATCTCAGCACAGGAGATGTGGTATGATCAGAACATGTCCCTGTACGGTCAGACATATCCATTACACAGTACATAGCAGGGACACATATATAAGATTATCTCAGCACAGGAGATGTGGTATGATCAGACCATGTCACTGTACAGTCAGACACATCCATTACAAAGTACATAGCAGGGTCACATATATTATTATCTAAGTGCCGAAACATCCAATTGTGGAAATTGTTATTATTCCAAGATCTATTCACTAAAATTAACTTTGTTTGTGAGAAAAACCCTTTAAGGGTATGTGCGCACTGGCCGGGTTATGGCCGTTTTATCAGCGGAAACCGCCGGTCGGTTTTCATTAGTTTTATGTAAATTTATGTTAATCCAAACCGGCGTTTGGATTAACATTAAAACCAATGAAAACCGACGCCCGCTGTGCACACACCGGCGGTTTACACAGGCTCATCTGTTGCTAAACCGCAGGTTTCCCAGCGGTTTAGCAAAGAATGAGCATGTTCTATAAACCGCCGGTTCTTCAGCGGCTGCAAGCAGAATCATGTGCTGCTTCCAGCCGCTGTAGAACCGCCGGCGAGAACACGCTGTGCAACCGCCCGGCTCCCGCCCGTCACCCACCCGGCTCCCGCCGCATATACCCGCCAGGAAGCCGGTGGACGGCTCCGGAGCTTCCTGGCGGGTCCGCCCAGCTGCCGCCGACAAACCCGCCGGTAAGTGTGCACTTGCCCTAAGGCAGCGGCAGCCTAAAGAACATTCACACACATCATTTGTGATGCGTCTTTTGAAGATCAGTTTTTCAGCTGCAAAAATGGATCCACCTATTCACACTCACACTGTTTTTGATCCATTTTTGCTTCGTTTTTGACTGTTGCAAGTTTTTGAGCTCATAGAAAATGGAGTCAGTGGAAAAGCAGATTATAAAAATGCCGCACACATTGACATACTCATTCTTTATGAGGATCAGTTTTTGAGACAAAAAATGGATCCTCAGAAAACGGATCTGTGTGGCGCCCCTGCAACCAGGAGGCCACAAAGGGAACTGCAGCCAGGCAGGTAGGACGACAGTTGAACAACAACACCCTCACTGCCCACACAACCCACGTACAGCAGGGGGCAGCATCCAGCCCGGAGCCTGGAGACTCTAGGCAGGCGAGGGGTGGTGGATTTAGAGAAGTGGGTTGGGCACACACATAGTCAGGTGACTGACAGTAGAAATAGTGAAGGGGAGGAGAAAAGGAGTCAGTAGGCCAGAGTGAGCCGACCAGAAAAGACACAGACCAGCAGCAGGCTGAGGAGCACAGCACAGGCCGAGAGACAGCAGTAGGCCGAGTTAAGCTGAGAAGGAAAGAAGGAATCACACGTCCTGGAAGAGTGAGGTGTAGGAGCGCAGAATCTGTACCGAGCCGGAGGAGAGAGAAAGCACGTCCGAAGCCAGATCCCCAGGAGTGTGAGAGGGAAGAGAGGGACAGTGATACCCGGGCCCTAGAATTACAGCCGAGACGACCGACTGCAGGCAGAGTAGCCCTCCTATGACACTGGACGACACAGTAGAGAGAGCCTGGTAGAGCCTCACATCTTGAGGACTGCTGGAGGCTGGGCTGAGTAGAGTGTCGGCTCTAGAGGGGACCGTAGTTCACCCGGCATCCCCAGACACCGACGGGGGACCACAGCTCCACGTTAGGGTCCCTACCCCAAAGGACAGGCAGCTCTTTGACAACCAGGAGGACCCACAGGGGCCCAAGTCACCGCCATACTGTCCGGAGACGCACACCAAGCAACCCCAGAGAACGTTAACAGCCCGAAAAGGACACAGAGACAGAGTGAGGGGTCACAGAGAGAGAGAGACCTGGCTGCAGAGAGTAAAAGGGACCCCGGATGGGAAAGTGTGCCCGTGTAACTAAACTGAGACTTGTAAGAACGGAGACTTGTAAGAACTGTACTGAACTGTAACTGAACCTGAGAACTTGAGAAGTAAACACGGAGAACCCTGAATACGTCTCTCTTGTCTGTCTCTGCCTGCGTACTATTCCCTCCATACAGGATTATAACAACCCTCCACCTGCAGAGCCCTTGCTTGCTAGCTCCAACACTGATGGTGGGTTTACACATCCCGATATCGGCGTCCAACTCCGACCAAAAGTCACGTGGTTCGTGCGTTGGACCCGATATCGTTCGTGCGTTGTGTGGTGTAAATGACCAATACGAGCCACGAACGAAGTCAAACCGATATCGGGGATCAAATGAGCGTGCTATTCAACGGGCCGATATTGGATGCAGGTTGGAGCAGGATCGTGCTGTGTGAACGCCGAACTACGATGTGCAGTACAACTTCCCCTATTCACTCCCATGTTAAATGGTCGTTCCTGGGTCGGCCGTACAAGGGGGCGTAGACATCGTAGAGACGTTGTATGCCGATATCGCGCTGTGTAAACCTCCGATGCGATTCTTTGAAATCTGGCCAGAAAAAGCGCGATCCCACGCCGTCGGATCCAATATCGGAACGATATCGCGACGTGTAAACCCACCATTAGGGAGGATTCCTGCAGCATCTGGACAGTAAGTGACTTGCACTCAGCACCAGGCCTGCACACTGCACAATAGACTTTAATCATCACTGCGCCGGGGAATACAGTTCTACCCACTGGAACTATTCCATCTACGCTGCCATTACATCACCCCCGGAGGTTCTGCAGCAGCGGCGGCCCCACTACTGGCCGCACATAGTGGGTGGCGTCACGACTGACATTCCCCTGTAAATATCCCCTTATTATTGTCAGGGCCCGGGACACGGTCCGGACCAGGACCACCCATGACTTCCCCAGTAGCAGACCCGGTCCGGTACAGAGTACCCCCGTCCCAGTGGGCTCGACAACCGCATGTCAAATCTTGAAGCACATTCATTTTGCTGGTTTGCTCAGAGTCACTGCATTTCACTGCCAAAAACGGATCCCCAAAAAACGCATCAAAAATGCTGTGTGTGAATGTAGCCTAAGATCTCATTGAAAAGTCCATTTTTCACACAAGTGCTATCAATAGTTTTTACAGCTAGCATTTGTACCTGTGTTAGGCTAGAGTCAGACCTGCATCTGCCCCTAGCCTGCCGGATCCGGAAAAAACGTAGAAATTTGCAGGCTCCGCACATAGCGTTACCGGCATGTAACAGTGTGCGCCACCTGTGTATAGTATCCCTATGTCAACTGGATTGATCACGCACCCGTCGGCTCCACTCACCACTCCTGGATATGTGCGTTTGCTGCAAACAGCGTTTCCTGTACGCTCTGCAATAGAACATATCCGGGTCTTCTCTATGGAGTCGACGGGTGCAGTAAGCATCACATTACTATAGCAATGCATAGGCAGGTGGCGCATAGAGTTACCTGCTGGTAACACTATGCACTATGCCTGCAAAGCACTACATTTTTAACAGATTCCCCAGGCTGAGGGCAGACGCAGGTCTGACCCTAGCCAAACATTTATATTTTGGCCTTTTTACCTCTGAGCACATGCAGGACAGGCTGCAGCTCCATCATACATTGTCTGGTATTCTCTTAATGTATGGTATATACACAGGCTTTATATAGTAGAAGGGGATGTGGGGCCACGACCTGCTCCGCTCTCAGCCAAGAGATGGCAGAAGATAGGATGGCGGTGAGAGCCGCTTATCCCATCCATTATGTGCAAAATCAGTCAGAAGACCCCTGTAAGCGCGAGTTCACACGTGGTGGAATTAATGTGGATTTGAGGTGACGATTCTTCAGCACAAACAAAAGGCCACGTCACACACAGAGATATCTGAGTCCAATATCTGAACAGATCTCTGGTTGCAGTGAAATCATGGATACATTGCTCCATGTTGTACACAGTCACAAAATGGAGCAATGTATCCATGATTTCACTGCAACCAGAGATCTGTTTAGGTATTGGACTCAGATATCTGTGTGTGTGTGAAGTGGCCTTTAGAGGCGTTTATTTTACAATATAGGCAAAATAATAAACTTTTTTAGGATGTGAAAAAATGGCTTCCTCTCAGCGTTTGTGTCCTTGGAAGCTGGGTAAACAAATCAATGTGGGGGGCACCAAAAGGCAGTTTTGCACAGGGCACCATTCAGGCTAAGGCCGGCCCTGATCATATGAACCATATATACCAAGATGGAGATCATATATATTTTGATGTGGCATATTTACCAGGATCCGCTATTATATACCAGGATAAGGGACATGTATACCAGTATCGAGGCCAGGTTGAAGAACATGTGTACTAGGATAGGGACCATGTACACCAGGAGGAGGGACATATATACTAGGATGGGGAACATATGTACCAGGATGAGGACCATCTATACCAGGATGGGGGATGTATATACCACCGTGAGGGACATACATACCAGTATGGGGGAGCTATATACCAGGATGAAGACATATATACTAGATTGGGGATAATATATATCGGGATGGGGGACTTATAGCGGGTGTGGAAAGTATTAAGACCCCTTTAAATTTTCCACTCTTTGCTTCATTGCAACAATTTGGTAAATTCAGAAAAGTTCATTCTTTCTCATTAATGTACAATATGCACCCCATCTTGACTGAGAAAAACTGAAATGTAGAAATTTTTGCAAATTTACTAGAAAAGAATAACTGACATATCACATGGTCATAAGTATAACTATAAAATTAAAGTAGGGAGGATGGAGGGTTAAAAACCGCACTGCCATATTCCACGAGACATCACAGGGGTAATATAATCTTGATTTTTTAGTCAACGTGTTTCAGGGCTCCCAGAGATGCCCTGAAACCTGGCAATATAACATTGATTTTTGATACTGTAAAATTATAAAAGGGTGGGGGACAAGAGGCGCAATAGTGCCCTATCACTAGTGACACTAATGGTAATAGGGTGGTGCTGAGAAGCCACTCACCTAGTGCAGTTGTGATCCCCACAACAGGTTTGAAGGCGTTTAGGAAATATTATTCCAAGCTGCTGCAGGACCTCCACCGACCACTGAACAGTGGTTAAATCCAGAAAGATGATGGGAGAGTAGGTGTGTTACGGTCCGCGCTGCTCCAGGGCTTAAAAAACTCACCAAAGAGTCAGTCAGATTTCCATCCTTTATTTTCCTTCTCCTACGCGTTTCGGCGCCCCACCTGGCGCCTTCCTCAGGTATATCCTTGAGGAAGGTGCCAGGTGGAGCGCCGAAACGCGTAGGAGAAGGAAAATAAAGGATGGAAATCTGACTGACTCTTTGGTGAGTTTTTTTAAGCCCTGGAGCAGCGCGGACCGTGACACACCTACTCTCCCATCATCTTTATTGATTTTTGATGATATTCTAATTAATTTAATGCACTAGTAGATTCACTTGCTTCTACAAATGAAGTAATACACCACAGTCTGACTGCATGCAATAACTGACTCTAGCACAAAGCGGTAGGCGACATTATTGTAAGGGGAAGGGATGAATATTTATTTTTAATTTACATACACTTGACTAACGAGTGCGCGACTATACATTTTCCAGTTCTTACAGGAACACAATCGGACAAGATACAGCAATAAAAGTTATATATCCTGGAAGGGTTGCCCAACCTTATTTCAGAATATTGTTAGCATAGCACACAAAAATGATCTAACAGATTCCCATTTAATATTATAAAATTATAAGTAAGAGTAAGTGCTTCATACCTACATAGCATGCTTTCTAAAGACAGTTTTATGTGTTTACTTCTGGCCACACATACAAACTAAGGAGATAAATCCTCATTCTGGGTCAGATGATAAAGACATACTGACCTTGTTGCATATCTCGCACTGATGAAAAATAATTAGCCCGAAATATCTGCCAACAAGTCAGAGTAAATGAAAATTAACAGGCTGTACACAACAACCCCTTGAAAAAATGATGGAACTATTTAACCCCTTCACCCCCGAGCCCATTTTTGCTTATTTTGGCCTTAATGCCCGAGCCATTTTTTGCAATTCTGACCAGTGTCCCTTTATGAGGTTATAACTCTGGAACGCTTCAACCGATCCTAGCGATTCTGAGATTGTTTTTTCGTGACATATTGGGCTTCATGTTAGTATTAAATTTAGGTCAATAATTTTTGCATTTATTTGTGAAAAAATCAAAAATATGGCAAACATTTTGAAAATTTCGAAATTTTCAAATTTTGAATTTTTTTTCTGCTAAACCAGAGAGTTATGTGACACAAAATTGTTGATAAATAATATTTCCCACATGTCTACTTTATATCAGCACAATTTTGGAAAAAAAAATTTTTGGGGTAGGAAGTTATAAGGGTTCAAAGTTCATCAGCAATTTTTCATTTTTCCACCAAAATTTACAAAACCATTTTTTTAGTGACCACATCACATTTGAAGTCCGTTTCAGGGGTGTACACAACAGAAAACACCCAAAAGTGACACCATTCTAAAAACTGCACCCCTCAAGCTACTCAAAACTACATTCAAGAAGAATATTAACCCTTCAGGTGCTTCACAGGAACTAAAGAAAAGTGGAAACAAAAAATGGATATTTAAATTTTTCCAACAAAAATGTTCTTTTAGCCTCAAATCTTTCATTTTCACATGGGCAACAGGATAAAATGGATCCTAAAGTTTGTTGGGCAATTTCTCCTGAGTATATCGATACCTCATATATGGTCATAAACAACTGTTTGGGCGCACGGCAGGGCTCAGAAGGGAAGGAGCGCAATTTGACTTTTGGAGCTAATTTTCCATTCAAAAAGTGAAATTGCGCTCCTTCCCTTCTGAGCCCTGTCGTGCGCCCAAACAGTGGTTTATGACCACATATGAGGTATCGATGTACTCGGGAGAAATTGCCCAACAAATTTTAGGATGAATTTTATGCTGTTGGCCATTTGAAAATTTAAAAAATTAGGCTAAAACAAAATTTTTTGTGAAAAAAAAGTACTTTTTAATTTTTACAGATCAATTTGTGAAGCACCTGGGGGTTAAATATGCCCACTACCCATCTAGATAAGTTTCCTGGGGTGTCTAGTTTCCAAAATGGGGTCACTTGTGGGGGAACTCCAATGTGTAGACACACAGGGGCTCTCCAAACGCAACATGGTGTCCGCTAACAATTTGAATGGAAAATCAGGTCAACTTGTTAGCGGACACATGTCACGTTTGGAGAGCCCCTGTGTGCCTACACATTGGAGCTCCCCCACAAGTGACCCCATTTTGGAAACTAGACACCCCAGGGAACGTATCCTGATGGGTTGTTAGCATATTGAACCCCCAGGTGCTTCACAAATTAATCCGTAAAAACGAAAAAGTACTTTTTTTCCACTTTTTTTTTTTTCCCATTTATTTGTGAAGCACCTGGTGGTTCAATATGCCCACTACCCATCTAGATAAGTTCCCTGGGGGTCTAGTTTCCAAAATGGGGTCACTTGTGGGGGAACTCCAATGTGTAGACACACAGGGGCTCTCCAAACGCAACATGGTGTCCGCTAACAATTTGAATGGAAAATCAGGTCAACTTGTTAGCGGACACATGTCACGTTTGGAGAGCCCCTGTGTGCCTACACATTGGAGCTCCCCCACAAGTGACCCCATTTTGGAAACTAGACACCCCAGGGAACTTATCCTGATGGGTTGTGAGCATATTGAACCCCCAGGTGCTTCACAAATTAATCCGTAAAAACGAAAAAGTACTTTTTTTCCACTTTTTTTTTTTTTCCCATTTATTTGTGAAGCACCTGGGGGTTCAATATGCCCACTACCCATCTAGATAAGTTCCCTGGGGTGTCTAGTTTCCAAAATGGGGTCACTTGTGGGGGAGCTCCAATGTGTAGGCACACAGGGGCTCTCCAAACACGACATGGTGTCCGCTAACAATTCCAATTGTTAGCAAACACCAGGTTACGTATGGAGAGACCCTGTGTGCCTATACATTGGAGTTCCCCCACAAGTGACCCCATACACATATAATCATATATAATCACACATATAATATAATTACACATATAATTACACAACTGTACCCAGCCTTTCAGAAGGACAGGTCACCGTGAGGCGAGGCCTGGCCTTTCTGCAGGAAGGGATTTGTTCTAGCACCGGAATAAGACCCCTAAAGCCATGGTAAAGACTAAGGGGGCACTTATCGTAGTGCATGTCAGGTTGGTGTGTTGTAGTGTACATCAGGGTGTGTATGTCAGGTTGGTGTGTTGTAGTGTACATCAGGGTGTGTATGTCAGGTTGGTGTGTTGTAGTTTACATCAGGGTGTGTGTGTGTTTGTGTATGATGTTGTGGGTGCATGTCAGTCTGGGGTCGTGTGATAAATTTCGAAACATCCAAAGATACACAAACCTGGTTTGTCAGGGCACGTTTTACATTGGGTTTGGACGGTCGTTCTGCTCCCCCTTTGATGGCAGACCCGGCACCTTTTTCTTGGCCCCTTCTCTGTAAAATGTTGCCCTGGTACCACGCGGGAATATCGAGTTCCAGGAGTGCTGGGGCCCCCTTCATCTTCTTCTCTTCGTCTTCCTCTTTCTTCTCTTGGTCTTCGTTCTCGTCCTCCTTCTTCTCTTGGTCTTCGTTCTCCTCCATTCAACAGGGCCTTGATCACCTTCACCTGGAACTCAAGAAAGGTGTTAGTGGTGTGACCTGCACATCGTGACAGCAAGTATGCATTATACATTGCCATTTGGACAATGTACACGGCCAGTTTTTTGTACCACTTCCTCGTTTTCCGCGTGGCCCTGTAGGGCTTGAGGACTTGATCAGAACGATCAACTCCTCCCATGTTCTTATTGTACCCCAGGACACATTCCGGTTTGTGGACCTGTCCTGGGGTACCTCTGGTGGTGGTGGCCCTGGTGCCGGGACCATGGATCGTGGTCAAGATAAAGACATCCCTTCGGTCTTTGAACTTGACCAGTACCATGTTGCCGCTACATTGAGCTCGGCTCCCACCTCTTGGGAGAGGCTGCTTAATTAGCGGCATAGGGAGATCCCTCTTGTTTCTGCGCACAGTACCGCAAGCGGCGGTAGTTCTGGCAGAGAGGGATCTGAAGAGCGGGACACTTGTATAAAAGTTATCAACGTATAGATGATAACCTTTATCAAGTAGTGGGTGGATCAAATCCCACACTATTTTCCCGCATACCCCTAGAGCAGGGGGACACTCTGGGGGCTCGATCCTCGAATCCTTCCCCTCATACACTCTAAAGTTGTGAGTGTACCCTGAGGTACTCTCACAAAGCTTGTAGAGCTTTATCCCGTACCTGGCCCTCTTGCTGGGAATGTATTGGTGGAAACTAAGCCTACCTTTGTAAAGGACGAGGGATTCGTCCACACAAATTTCCCGTTTGGGAACGTACACTTCAGCAAACTTGCTGCTGAAGTGGTCGATGACCGGTCGAATTTTGAACAATCTGTCAAAATTCGGGTCATTACGGGGAAGGCTGTCAGTGTTGTCCCTAAAGTGGAGAAATTTATGGATGGCGTCGAATCTGTTTCGGGCCATCACCTCGCCGTACACTGGAGTTAGAAAAAACGTATCTGTACTCCAGCATTGGCGCATTTCTGGTCTCGTCACAATCCCCATATGAAGTATCAAACCCCAATATTTCATAATTTCTCCAGAGTCCACAGGAGTCCAAGAAGAAAAGATGGAATCTGGGTTTTGGACCAGAAACTGTTGGGCGTACAGGTTCGTCTGCTCCACCATGAGCCTCACAAAGTCCTCAGAGAAAAAGACTTTGAAAAAGTCAATTTCCCTGAAGTTTGTGGCCTCAAACAGGATTCCTGATTGGGGAATAAAATCAGGAATCTGTGGAGTGTACCGATCAGGGACGGGGATCCACACAGGGGCCCTGGTGCTAGGTTGGGAATGCCTAGCACCAGGTGGAGGGTTACTCACTGACGGCTGTGGGTCTTCCTCCGACTCCTCTTCTCCAGGCTCAGACTCCTCTTCCTCGGACTCCGACTCCTCTTCCTCTGGCTCCGGACGATCTCTTGTCCTCCGCCGTCTTCGTGGTGGTGGCGAGTCGGTGTCACTGCTGCAGATTTCACTGTCGGAGGAAGAATGTGAGGAATAGTGGAACGTGGGGTCCACTTCCTCACTGTCAGCATCGGAGGCAAGTATAACATATGCCTCCTCAGCCGAGTACACCCTTTGTGACCTTGATGAGCGGGACGGGCGCGACATGTTGTATGTGCTTTGTGCTTGTGTAAAAAAAAAAAAAGTAAACTTTTTATTAGTGTGCGTGTACGTGTGTTTAGTGTGCGTGTATGTGAACGTTAACTGGTGTAACTTTCGGGGCGACGGTCAGTCAGGGGCGGCTGACGACGACGGTCAGTCAGGGGCTCACTCGGGCCAGGCAGCGGTCGGTCAGGGGCTCACTCGGGCAAGGCAGCGGTCGGTCAGGGGCTCACTCGGGCCAGGCAGCGGTCGGTCAGGGGCTCACTCGGGCCAGGCAGCGGTCGGTCAGGGGCTCACTCAGGCCAGGCAGCGGTCGGTCAGGGGCTAACTCGGGCCAGGCAGCGGAAGGTCAGGGGCTCACTCGGGCCAGGCAGCGGTCGGTCAGGGGCTCACTCAGGCCAGGCAGCGGTCGGTCAGGGGCTCACTCGGGCCAGGCAGCGGTCGGTCAGGGGCTCACTCGGGCCAGGCAGCGGTCGGTCAGGGGGTCACTCGGGCCAGGCAGCGGTCGGTCAGTGGGTCACTCGGGCCAGGCAGCGGGCGGTCAGGGGGTCACTCGGGCCAGGCAGCGGTCGGTCAGTGGGTCACTCGGGCCAGGCAGCGGGCGGTCAGGGGGTCACTCGGGCCAGGCAGCGGGCGGTCAGGGGGTCACTTGGGCCAGGCAGCGGGCGGTCAGGGGGTCACTCAGGCCAGGCAGCGGGCGGTCAAGGGGGCACGCTCACGAGGGTGATCACAGGTGCTGGGGATGGCCCTGGTGGCAGAAGCAGCAGAGCAGCAAAAGAGGGCACAACACCGAGCAGACCGGACCGGTGAGAATGAGCTCTGGGGAGGGGGGAGAGAGCAAACACAGGGGAGGGGGGGAGAGAGCAAACCCAGGGGAGGGGGAGAGAGCAAACTCAGGGAAGGGGGGGGGAAGAGAAGACAAAAGGGGAGGGGGGGAGAGAGGACAATGGGGAAGGGGGAGGGTGGGAGGACACCAGGGGAGGAGGAGAGGGAGCGGATCACAGCAGAGGGGTACTTACTATCGGCGGCGGTGGCAGCAGCAGCGGCGATCGGCGGCGGTGGCAGCAGCAGCGGCGATCGGCGGCGGCGGCAGCTCCGGGCACGTTCGGTGATGGCGGGGGGGCTCACACCACGTGGGCACGGTCGGTGGCAGCGGAGGGCTGCAGGGGTGCACGCTCATCAGCGTCCACCGACAGAGTGGAGCTGATGAGCTCGGTGGCCATATTGTAAACATCCCCCTGCACATCTGATTGGAGGGCTTGCATCACATGGATGCTAGCCCCCAATCAGATCGTGGGGGGGGCACACACACCTCACAGTGCCCCAGCCAATGCCTGATGCTTTGAGCATCAGGCTATGGCCAGATTGAAAACATTACACCAATTTCTATTGGTGTAATGTTTCAATCATCACTTTTGGCTAGTTGTGAATTAACTAGCTAATCGGAGGGCTCCTAGCCACGGGGGGGGGGAAATCCCCTCCCGTGGGGTCATCTAGAGGTTGTCCCCTAGCTGCGGCTCTATTAACCCTTTCGTGAACCCGGTTAATAGAGCCGCAGCAAGGGGGAAACCGCGATGACGCAGCATATGCGTCATCGGGCGGGAACGGTGATGTTTCCATGGCGCATACGCTGCGCGCCCGGGCGGGAAGGGGTTAAAGGGGATATCAGGAATTTAGCCCCCCAAAAAAGTGCTTAAGCACTAACAGACATGTACAGGCAGGTAATTGCTACCTATCTGCCTGTTGTGCCCTGTTCACCACCGACATGGAGCGGTCTGAGACCACTCCTGTCAGCAATTTTGCCGCTTCCGCTAATGTCACATCTACAGAGGGGTGGCTTTACCCTCTGTCAATGGGCATCAAAGCCGACATCACGCTGATTGACAGCCGACTCCCCCAGTCAGATAGAGGCGAGGTGTCAATCAGCATGAGGTCGGCTGTCCTACTCCTTCCACTGAGCAGAGCAAAAAAGCCACCGCTGCTCTGTTTACCTCACCATGAGCAGTCTGTGCCCGCTCTGTAGCAGGGATGAACAGCGCTGAACAGTGACTTAATCCTTTAAAGGATCATAGAGTGTTTGTGTAACAAATTAAAAATGTTTGTTTACCCCATAAGGACAAAAGTGTTTTTGGCCTTGAGAGAATGACGCCGTTTTTTGTTTGCTTTTATATTACTACACTGCATTTTGAGAGCCATTAGTTTTAGATATTTTTAATCCTTGTCACCATATCAGTGCTTATTTTTGGGGAGAAGCATTGTATCTTTTAACAACATGATTATATCTGTATAACGGTTTCATCCCGAAAAGTTTAATGATCGCCTTTTAATATATTCAAAGAGAAAGCAAGGTTACTTAAAAAGGTTGTCCAAGTCTATAGTTTTTTTTTTTACTTTGGGCCTAAAAACTAATAGGCAGTAGTTTTCTAACTACCTGCCTGTTGTACTGGGGCCAATCTCTACTGGCACAAAGTGGTCACCCAATGCTCCTGCCGTTCATTTAGTGGGTCCAGAAGCTCTTCTTCTTCTTGGCCGCTTTGTCAACACGGTGTAACAGCCAACATCATGCTGATTGATATAAGTTAGTGGGCAATGTGGTCTATTGACTGGCACACTTATGATGGTGTAGGCTGGTGGGTACTGGTATCATTGCATGATTGCACTTTGTTATGACCACTACTTCTGAGTGGTTTTCTAAGGATTACAGCTTGTACCTAGATCTATTTTCTTAGGGTTCCTTTCAGTATTCATTAATTGTTTTTATTATATTAATTGAACCTCTTATATAATGGTTTTCATGTAATTTATAGCTTTGGCTTTCTGATTATAGTTTCCATATGAATGTATAAGTACTATAATCCCCACCTTATTTTTTTGAATAATTCATTTGATGTGTCATTTATTTATTATAGCTTTTGCCATGGCGTGATATACTAGTGACCACATTGCCATTCTCCTTTTTGGGTTTTACAGTGTGTTTTGAATTTTTTTGCTTTGTATATTTTGTGCATATAATTTTTTGTAATTAATACAATTTATATTTATTTATTTGCATGGTATTCTTTGTACTTTATTGATGAAAATTATTTTTTGATGAGTTATCTGTAAGGAAGTGGATGGGCTGTTACAATGTCCCTGGAGACACCAATCGTATTTATGTAATGTTTCTATTTCTGCAATGCTTTCCTATGGTATCAAGGGTTTATTTCCCTCTGGTCTACAGTACTAACCACTGACCACAAGAGGTCATTGTCTTCCTTTTGACTCTTAATGGTGGGTTTACACGTTCCAACGTCGGTCCGATATTGGATCCAACGCCGCGGGAGCGCGCTTTTTCTGGGCACAATTCCAACATCGCATAGGAGCTGTCACACAGCGCGATATCAGCATACAACGTCTCTACGATGCCTACGCCCCCCGACCCAGGAACGACCATTTAACATAGGAGTGAATGGGGGACGTTGTACTGCACATCGTAGTTGGGCTGTCACACAGCACAATCCGGCTCCAACCTGCATTCGATATCGGGCCGTTGAATAGCACGCTCATTAGATCCCCGATATCGGTTTGACATCGTTCGTGCATCGTATTGGTCATTCACACCATACAACGCACGAACGATATCGGGTCCAATGCACGAACCACGTGCTTTTGGTCGGAGTTGGACGCCGATATCGGGACCTGTAAACCCACCATTACATTATCTCTTGGTTGTATAGAACTCGGTGAAAGGTTAAGTCTGCCAAGCAACAGACAACAGAGATGAAATTAGTTAACGTTGGGACCAGCCCACTGAGGGAGGAGTGATAGAGACCAGTGTGAGTATCTTCCTGGTTCAGGAGGGGGTTTTTTGGGAGGAAGGAAGGAGGACACCATCTGAGAGAAAAGACAAGTGTTGAGTATGTGCATCAAGTAAAGAGAGCAAGTCCAGCAAGGAAAGCTTTAGAGTGTGTGCAGGGCTTTATTTGACATTCATGCTGCCCTAAGCACTTTATGGTGTGACGCGCCCTATTGGTAAGTCAAACTAAAGGTACCGTCACACGCGGCAATTTTACTAGCAATTTCACTGGCAATGTGCTGGTTGCAGTGAAATCATGGACACATTGTTCTATCTTGTTGCTGTGTACAAATGGAACAATGTGTCCATGATTTCACTGCAACCAGCAAATTGCCTGTGAAATTGCTAGCAAAATTGCCGCGTGTGACGGTACCTTTAGGGTATGTTTACTTGAGATCATTTTCAGGTGGATCTGCTGTTATCCTGCCTGAATAAGCCCTAAATAAACTCTAAAGGTACCGTCACACGCGGCAATTTTGCTAGCAATTTCACAGGCAATTTGCTGGTTGCAGTGAAATCATGGACACATTGTTCCATTTGTACACAGCAACAAGATAGAACAATGTGTCCATGATTTCACTGCAACCAGCACATTGCCAGTGAAATTGCTAGTAAAATTGCCGCGTGTGACGGTACCTTAAAAGCACTTGATATATGCCCTGCAGTGTAAAGGCCCAGTTACACACACAGATAATTGTGCAGAGATTGTTCACAGATCTCTGGTTGCAGTGAAATCATGGACACATTGTTCCATTTTGTGGTCGTGTACAAATGGAACAATGTATCCATGATTTCACTGCAACCGGAGATCTGCGAATAATCTCTGCACAATTATCTATGTGTGTAACTGGGCCTTAAGAGATCTTTTGAGTGACTGATGGGGGACTCGGGATCGAGTTCCCTACAGATCTGCTCAAAATCAATTAGCTTAAGGCGGCCGTCACACGGAACGATTTCTTGCCCGATATCGTTTAAGCGATCTCCTTTTTGATCGCTTAAGCGATATCGGGCAAGATATCGTTGCATGTAATCAAGCGATTTACGATGTTAAATCGCTTGATCGTGACATCGCTGATCTGAGGTTCGGTTCTCAGATCTAGCGATGAACGATGCAACGTTCTGCATCATCGTGGTGTATGACACCACGATGATCCATCTCCCAGCGACCGCGCCTATGCTGGGAGATGGTAACTATGGTACACGTCGGGTAACTAAGCGACGCGCGGCGCCTAGTTACCCGATGTGTACCATAGTAACGAGCGAGATCGCTGCTCCACATCGCTGGTGAGTCTGTCTGTGTGACATCTCACCAGCGATGTGAGCGATATTGTAAGCGATTGCGCGTGCACGTGATCGCTTACAATATCGCTAAAGATATCTGTGCGTGTGACGGCCGCCTAAAACATAAAATAATTTCTCAAGCATTAAGTTCCTCTTTATGGCCCCTTTCACACTGCATGATTTCACTGATCAGTGTCTATCAGTGTTTGTGTGCCAAAACCAGGAGTGTCTCCAAAACACAGAACAATGGTCAATCTTTCAATTCTAGTTTTTCTCTGCTATGCAAGCTTCACTCCTGGTTTTGGCACACAAACACTGATTGACACTGATCAGTAAAATCATGCAGTGTGAAGGGGGCCTAAGGTGCATTTACATTGCAGTTGATTATCACTGCCTAAACAAGCTGTCAATCACCCAATGCAAAAGGAAAACATTTGTTTGTATAGCAAAATTTTGCCAATTACACTGCATAAACATTCATAATAGGGAACATGGCCCATATAAAAATCATACCAGGTGTATACAATTTAGGCCCCTTTCACATCAGCGGTAAACGCTGATCGAGGCAGTTGCGGTGAAAAAAACGCAACTGCCGTGATTACCGCATAACGGCCGCGATCGCGGCACACTTGCGGCAAGCCCCATACAGTGTCTATGGGGCTTGCGGTAAGTGTGCGGCAGGTGCGGTTTCGGCACTTGCGGCAGGTGCAGCCGCGGAAAAACCGTGGCATACCGCGTTTTTTTTCGCGGCCGCACCTGGCGCAAGTGCCGAAACCGCAACTACACCGCACTTGCCGCACCTGCCGCAAGCCCCTTAGACATAGCATGGGGCTTGCCGCAGGTGAATCGCAAGTGCGGCCGTTAGGCAGTAATCACAGAAGTTGCGTTTTTTTCACCGCAACTGCCGCGATCAGCGTAAAACGCTGATGGGAAACCCTTAGGGTGCTTTCACACTAGCGTTTATTTGAAATCGCGGCAGATGCGGTGAAAAAAACGCATCTGCCGCGATTACCGCATACCTGCTGCACTTGCGGCACGGTTGCGGCAAGCCCCAGACAATGTATAGGCGAGCTTGTGGCAGGTGCGGCAAGTGCGGTTTTGGCACTTGCGGCAGGTGCGGCCGCAAAAAAAAACGCGGTCAGCTGCTGTTTTTTCGCGGCCGCACCTGTCGCAAGTGCCAAAACCGCACTTACCGCACCTGCCGCAAGCCCGCCTATACATTGTATGGGGCTTGCCGCAACCGTGCCGAAAGTGCGGTAATTGCGGCAGATGCGGTTTTCTTCCCCGCATCTGCCGCGATTTAAAAAAAACGCTGATGTGAAAGGGGCCTTAGCTTGACATTTGCTGAAAAATCCATGTTTCTTTTTTCCATATGCAAATGAGGGCACTTCATTATACACTTGGTATGGCCTATGCCTTGGTGCACTGTTAGGCCCTAATATTTGCATAGTAAAGCCAGTCCTTTGTCTTGATTGCAATTGATCTGTTGAAAACAGAGAGTGCACCCAGTGACAGTGCTGGTGCACACACAATGTGGCAATGGGTACGCACTGACAAGGCTGCCACTATGAATTTCGGGACCCTGACTGCCAAAAGTATGGGGCCTCCCTGAGACTCCACCCAGCCTCCACCCCCTGAGACTCCGCCCAACCCCCACCCAGCCTCCGCCTCCACCCATGCTCCGCCTCCACCCAAACATACATTATATATATAGTGAAAAATTGGAACAGCACCAAAAATTACCTCAATTTATGTGCAAAGCTTTCCCAATCAGCAATCCAGATGGTTCTTTACAATAGAGTAAAAAAAGGAAAAACAGAAAAACAGAACAAAAAAATTTAAAAAAGTGGACTTTATTACCCAATGCATGGACACTTCATTGGGCTATAAGGTCCACTTTTTTCAATTTTTTCGTGCTGCTTTTCTATTTTTTACTCTCTCTCTCTCTCTCTCTCATATATATATATATATATATATATATATATATATATATATATAAAATATATTATACACACACACACTTGAGACTGCTGTGGGTTGTTTCACTGACCTCTCATCTTCATCGTGCGCTCTTTCCTTGGCTCCCATGCTCTGCCTCAGCGTTGACAGCTTCAGGCGGTTCCTCCTGCGCTGGAGCCTCGGTGATCTTGGCTTTCTGATCTTCAGGAAGAGCGGCAGCTTCCTGTGGAGCGGGGTCAGATCCTGTGACCTCATCAGATTGACCAAGCACTACAAGGGAGGGTAACAGACTGGGATGTCATCATCAGGGGAGGGACCTGGACCACCCCCACACAAACATCTGCCATGCCCCTGAGCTGACAACACAAAGTCCCAGATGAGAGGTGAACAGACGGCAGAATGTCTAACAGAGAAATCTGGAGGTCAGGAGGAAGACTGAGGGGAAAGAGGACAGGAGGGGGACGGAGAGGAAAGAGGACAGGAGGGGGACAGAGAGGAAAGAGGACAGGAGGGGGACAGAGAGGAAAGAGGACAGGAGGGGGACAGAGAGGAAAGAGGACAGGAGGGGGACAGAGAGGAAAGAGGACAGGAGGGGGACAGAGAGGAAAGAGGACAGGAGGGGGACGGAGAGGAAAGAGGACAGGAGGGGGACGGAGAGGAAAGAGGACAGGAGGGGGACGGAGAGGAAAGAGGACAGGAGGGGGATGGAGAGGGAAGAGGACAAGAGGGAGACAGAGAGGAAAGAGTACAGGAGGGGGACAGAGAGGAAAGAGGACAGGAGGGGACGGAGAGGAAAGAGGACAGGAGGGGGACGGAGGAGAAAGAGGGCAGAGTTGGATGGAGGAGAAAGAGGGCAGAGGGAGATGGTGAAGAAAGAGGACAGAGGGGGATGACATAGGGGCCCGGCTCCCTGTGTGCTGGGGGGCCAGGCTCCCAGTGTGCTGGGGGGCCAGGCTCCCAGTGTGCTGGGGCCCCGGCTCCCAGTGTGCTGGGGGTCCGGCTCCCTGTGTGCTGGGGCTGGGGGGCCCGGCTCCCCGTGTGCTGGGGCCCCCCCCTTCTCTCCCCTCTCCTAACCTGTGTGCAGCTGTGTCGTGGCAGAAGCGATCAAGCCCATCTCTCTGCACTGAGCAGGATTCTATGATCTCTGAGGTGCTGGAGGACTGAAGACCATAGGCATCAGCTCCCGATGCGATTTCACATGCCCATCTGCACCTAGCCTGGAGCTGATGTCTATGATCTCTAGTCCTCCAGCACCTCAGAGATCATGATCGCGTCTGCCATAGCTGCACACAGGTTAGGAGTGAGAGGAGAGGGGGCCACAGCAGCACACAGGGGGCTCCCAGGGGCCGAATATCAGGGGCACATAAACAGCGCCCACTGTCGCACAGCCATCGGAGGATGCAGGGCAGGCGACTCTGTCCTGCAGCAGATGGCTTGTGCCCCCAGGCACCTCCGGGCCCCTCAGACACCTCTTGGCCCCGCCGCCCGGCATTTGCCCGGGAGCGCCGCCGCCGAGTGCTGACGCCGGCCCTGGGTCTAGGGCACCCTCAGGGCCCCAGAGCAGTGAAGGGGCTGGGCAGTGCTGTGGGAGAGCGGGTGCCGCCTCCACATTATTTAAAGGGCCAGCGGCCAGCGCTGACAAGCGGGAATGCCGCAGCCCGCAGCGCCGAGGAAGAGAGGGAGGCCCGTAGAAGATGTGAGGGGGCAGGCCTGAAGATTGTAGCCTGCCTCCGCACCTCTCGTCCGGGCCCCCCTCTTCTTCCATCACTGCCAGGCCCCTGACAGCTGTCAGAGTCGTGAGGCCCTGACAGCGGCCATGCACACTGATGCATGGATCCTGCCTGACTGTGGTCACCCCTTTATGTACCTGGCAGTGTAGTGAGCGACTTCAGGGAGGGCAGCACCATATTATGCACACGCTGACTATTCACTTAAACACCCCTTATCTTACTCATTGTAGGTTTTTTGCTTGGTTATCTTATGTGATCCTATTAATGGTGTTTAGCACCTAAAACTCTGATTTTTTTTCTTTGTTTCTTTCAACTTTGGAGTGTAATATCTGGTTCAAACTACAGCTTGGACAGGTTCTTTCTGCACGATCCTTATGCATAGGATTTACATGTATTATTACGGACCTTATGATTTTTTTCTGCTTAGTTACTTTTTTGTGGCTCTACTAATGGTGCTTCGCATACAGGTATCTGATTTTTTTGGTTTATTTCAATTTTTGAATCTATCACAATATCTCATGTATCAGAACATGTAACGTGTGAATTTATAGCCTATCGGTGCGACGACCATCCGCTGTGAGGCTGAGCTGCTGGTAAGGCAGCACCCCGAGAAACCCCGAGACCCTTAACCCCTATACAGGGATCTGGAATTACAGCGGAGCCCAGGAGGTAGCTACCTATGAGAGCAGCAGAGCAGGGAGGTCGTCTAGGAAGGGAAAAATCAGGATCCGAAGAACGTAGTCAGGAGTCCGAGTCAAAACCGAGAGGGCAGCGAAGGTACAAAATCGTCAGGCGGTAACAGAGTCGAAAATCCAGGCAAAGGTCAGAGTCAAAACCAAACACACACTATATCACTGGGGAACCAAAACTATATCTGGCGGCCTGCAAGACAGGCTCCAATGTATTTGAAGGGCGCGGTCACCTCCCATAGGCTGCGATCACAGCCTGATGATCTCATCCGGACCGCCCCTAGAACCAGACCAGATGGTGATGCACGACTGGCTTCACCCACCCCACCTCTGACGGAAGAACGAAGGCTGCGCCTAACAGACACCTCTGCAGGGCCCGCTTCTCTGCGACCAACACCACCCAAAGGGGAAACACAGCGGCGCTCAGCGACAGAGGCAGACGTCGCGGGAGTAGTTCCATATGAGGACAAGGCCCTCCTATCACCAGCGCGATCAGCCGAAGGAATCCGGCTCCTCCCAGTGGCCGAGGCAGGAACACCAGCCACTGAGTCCAACGGCGACGTGACAGTACCCCCTCCTCTACGAGGGGCCTCCGAACCCACAAAACCCGGTTTAGTGGGATGAAGAAGATGAAACTTCCTGATCAAACCCTTGGCATGGATATTACTGGCAGGCACCCAGGACCTCTCCTCCGGACCATAGCCCTTCCAATGTACCAGATACTGCACGGATCCTCTCACTAAACGGGAATCAAGGATCCGTTGAACTTCGTATTCCACGGCACCCCCGACCAAGACCGGAGGAGGAGGGGACTGGACAGGTTGAATCGGAGATCGGTACAATTTGAGAAGGGATTTATGGAATACATTGGGCAGTTTGAACGATTGAGGGAGCTTCAGACGAAAGGCTACAGGGTTAATCACGTCAATTATTTCATACGGACCAATAAACCTGGGACCTAGTTTGGCAGACGGCACTTTGAGCTTGATATTCTTCGTAGACAACCAAACTTTGTCCCCAACTCCCAGGTCCGGACCCTTGGAGCGCTGTTTATTAGCAGAAGACGCCTGCCTAGTCTGAGCGCCCTTCAAGTTTTTGTTCACTCAGACCAGATCGTCTTTAACTGATTTACGGACCTTTCTACCCCAGGGACGTCAGAAAGCCTAGAAGAAAATGAACAAAAGCGCGGGTGTAGCCCATGATTACAGTAGAAAGGGGTGGTCTTGATGGACTCCTGGTACTGGTTATTCATGGCAAATTCCGCTAGTGGCAGATGTTCCACCCAATCAGATTGATGCTCAGAGACATAACAACGGAGATACCGCTCGAGAGCTTGATTAGCGCGTTCGGTTTGACCATTGGTTTCAGGGTGATAGGCAGAAGAAAAGGAATAGTCAATTCCAATCCGTTTACAGAATGCCCTCCAAAACGTAGAAACGAACTGGGTGCCCCTGTCAGAAACAATATTCACAGGAACACCATGCAATCGCACAACATGATTAATAAATAATTTGCTCAGGGTCTAGGAATTAGGTAACCCAGACAGCGGAACAAAATGACCTGTTGCTGATGCATCAGTACGTCTCCTTCTGAATCAGTCTAATATCCAAGATAAGTCATCCCTCAGGTGGAGGTCAAGATAAACCCGGCAGTGGTTGCGGGAACGGTTTCACAGAGTAATATCCTACCCAAGTCCAAACTCAGGGTAGCAAGGGGCACCACACCGCAGGGTGGTTGCGGAACTGTTTAGCCGTACATATTCCTACAGTCTTTACTATGGGTGGCCACCACAACTCTGTTAGATTGATGGTGTATTGATACCAGGATGCCCTGCAAGGACGGAATTATGAGATTCCTTAAGGACTAGGAGGCGGAATTTGGCAGGGACGAATAGTTTCTGGGCAGTAGTAGTGTCAGGGGCCTGTTCTGGAGATCTACGAATCTCTTCCAGAAGATCCAAAGACACAGCCGAGACAACAATCCCCTTGGCTAAAATGGGAGTCGGTTCCACGTCCTCGACTTGTAAGGGGCAAAAACTTCGAGACAGGGCATCAGCCCTCACATATTTAGTACCTGGTCGGAAAGTGATAACTAAATCAAATCTGGAGAAGAACAAAGCCCACCTAGCCTGTCTAGGATTCAGTCTTTTTGCTGACTCCAAGTAGGTCAGGTTTTTGTGGTCACTAATTACAGTAATCTTATGTTTGGCGCCTTCGAGGAAGTGGCGCCATTCCTCGAAGGCCCATTTGATTGCCAACAACTCCCGATTACCTATGTCATAATTCATCTCGGTAGATGAAAATTTTCGGGAAAAGAAGGCACACGGACGAAGCTGAGTGAGGGATGCAGTGCCTTGTGATAGCACTGCTCCCACTCCAACTTCAGAGGCATCTACCTCTACAATGAAGGGGCGGTCCAGATCAGGCTGAACCAATATAGGGTCACAGGAGAAACATTCCTTTAACTTAGAAAACGCATAAATTGCTTCAGGCTTCCAATTAACCACATCCGCCCCCTTACGTGTCAAATCAGTGAGTGGTTTTGCTATCTCTGAAAACCCTTTAATAAATTTACGATAATTGTTAGCGAAACCCAAGAATCGCTGCAGTGCCTTTAAAGACTTGGGTTGTACCCATTCCTTAATGGGTTTAATTTTGGCAGGATCCATGCGAAAACCTTTAGCCGATATAATATACCCCAAAAAGTTTATCTCCTCCTCCATGAAGACACATTTCTCTAATTTGGCGAATAAAGAATGCTCTCTGAGTCTCTGGAGTACAGTACGGACATGTCGGACGTGCGACCAAAGACCAGGAGAAAAAAACAGAATGTTGTCCAAATAAACGACCACATATACACCACTGATATCTCTAAAAATATCGTTGACAAAATTCTGAAACACTGCAGGTGCGTTACTTAACCCGAACGGCATTACAAGATACTCAAAATGGCCGAGAGGCGTGTTGAACGCGGTCTTCCACTCATCGCCTTCTTTTATACGGACCAGGTTATATGCTCCCCTGAGATCCAGTTTGGTGAAATATTTGGCTCCCAACAGCTGATTATAAAGATCAGGGATGAGTGGAAGAGGATACTGGTTTTTCACAGTGATCGCGTTTAATTCGCGGTAGTCAATGCAAGGTCTGAGGCCACCATCTTTCTTTCCCACAAAAAAGAAACCAGCCCCTACTGGTGAGGTGGACGGTCTAATATACCCTTTACTCAGACTGTCTGCTATGTAATCATTCGTGGCTTGACGTTCTGGACCAGAGAGATTAAATATTCTCCCCTTCGGGAGACGAGAATCAGGTATCAAATCTATGGCGCAATCATACTTTCTGTGAGGGGGTAATTTCTCTGATTCCTGGATAGAAAATACATCCTCAAAATCTCTAAAGGCATATGGTACAAAGGGAGGAGTCTTGACCTTCACTTGGTTTACAGATAGTGAGATACAGTTATCCTGACACTTTGGGCTCCAGCGTACGATGTCTCCCAAGTGCCAGTCTATGACAGGGTTATGTTTACGTAACCATGGCATGCCCAGGATTACTGCAGATGATAAATTATTGATAGCAAAAAATGACACATTTTCAGCATGTAAAGACCCCACCAGCATTGACACTTCCTCAGTGACAAATTCCACTCCACCCTGGATGAGGGGAGTGCCATTAACTGCAGTGGTTCTAATTGGGGCATTAAGCCTTAGTAGTGGTACACCAAGAGTTCGCGCTACCTGGAGATCTATGAAATTCCCCTCTGAGCCACTGTCTACATAAGCCTCCAAACACACAGATTTCTTAAGGTAAGATAAAGAAATAGGTAACAGGACTTTGGCAGCATCCGCGGGCAATACCTTGGCACTTAGGCAGGCAGAGCCAGAGCCACCCAGGTGCTGACATCCAGGGAACAAGGCCTTCTGATCTCCAGCATTCATGCAGAGGACTCCAGATTGTGGCTTGTACAGCATCTTGGTCTAAGATGATGGGAGTGTTCCTCCACAGGACTGAGAAGCTGGACACAGGTGCTTTGAGGGAGCAATCAGAAGACACAGCTCAGAGTAAAGAAAAAAAAAACAACAGGTATAACCATTGGGAAAAGGAGAGAAAAAAAAAAAAGGTAAGGGAATGCTTTTATATATAGTATCTATATATATAAAAATGTTATGGCCAGATATAATGTGACGACCATCCGCTGTGAGGCTGAGCTGCTGGTAAGTCAGCACCCCGAGAAACCCCGAGACCCTTAACCCCTATACAGGGATCTGGAATTACAGCGGCGCCCAGGAGGTAGCTACCTATGAGAGCAGCAGAGCAGGGAGGTCGTGTAGGAAGGGAAAAATCAGGATCCGAAGAACGTAGTCAGGAGTCCGAGTCAAAACCGAGAGGGCAGAGAAGGTACAAAATCGTCAGGCGGTAACAGAGTCGAAAATCCAGGCAAAGGTCAGAGTCAAAACCAAACACACACTATATCACTGGGGAACCAAAACTATATCTGGCGGCCTGCAAGACAGGCTCCAATGTATTTGAAGGGCACGGTCACCTACCATAGGCTGGAGTTCACAGCCTGATGATCTCATCCGGACCGCCCCTAGAACCAGACCAGATGGTGATGCACGACTGGCTCCATCCACCCCACCTCTGACAGAAGAACGAAGGCTGCGCCTAACAGACACCTCTGCAGGGCCCGCTCCTCTGCGACCAACACCACCCAAAGGGGAAACACAGCGGCGCTCAGCGACAGAGGCAGACGTCGCGGGAGCAGTTCCATATGAGGACAAGGCCCTCCTATCACCGGCGCAATCAGCCGAAGGAATCCGAATCCTCCCAGCGGTCGAGGCAGGAACACCAGCCACTGAGTCCAACGGCGATGTGACAATCGGCTTAGAATGGACCCCTGACTTCTTCTTTTTGTCAGTGTGAGGCACCGCCGGCATGATCCGCATGGCCGGGGTACATCACATGTAGGATCAGAGGATGATCCTGTGCACACTGGCCGGTTTTCCTGTGATGATAATACTGTGTGAACCAACCTGAACACAATGAGGTTTCATGAGCCTAATGAGCGGCAGTGAGAGTGGGATGAGATCGAGGAGTCCATGAGGAATAGGATGTAATGAGTGAGTGCTGACAACCCGGAACACAGGGAGTTAACCTGAGCTGTGTGAAAGGCTGATTAACAGCAGCTGAGGGGGTGTGTCCATGTGGGAGTGGCTGGCACGATAAGAGCCGGCCACCTGAGTGATTGAGAGATTGATTCTGGAAGCTGAGATCGATCCTGGAAGCTGAGATTGATTCAGATGGAAGCTGAGACCAGCCAAGTGCAGAGCAGTCTAGAGGCTCTGAGTACATGACGGGAGCATGCTAGCTCCATGCCGGTGCCGAGGTCCGTGGTCGTGTCCGCACCTGGAGGGGGAAGCCGTGGTTGACCCGTGGACGCTAGACCGGACGTGGTTCACCTCACGTCCGGGAAAGGAGCCTGTGGGGATGCCTGGTGGAACCTGGGATACAGGTAGCGAGACCCGGATCCGTGCCCGGTAAGAAAGCAGTTCCCGAGCGATAGTGTGAACTGTGCACCTTGTGTGTGTAAATCATGTTAGGCGAGTATAGACCGCCCTTGGGACGGACTCAGGGAAGTCCGTTAAAGGTCCTGATGAACCGGAATGTATGTAGCCCTTAGAGGCAATTGTATGTAGAATGCCAGGCGGGCATAGACCGCCTTTAGGTCCGAGTCAGAGTGCTCAGTTAAAGGACCTGATGAAACAATGTGTTTAACTATGTGTATGAGGGCTTAGGTAATGGCCCTGAATGAGAGATGATGACCTATGTAAGACCCATGTATAATCATGTGGAGAGACAGTGACCCAGCTGGTATGGATGATGTTGGAGGCGTTACGTCCTTGGGACGAGAGGGAGGCTTGCCCTGCTGCATGCAGAGGGTACCTGATCCCTCAACCACGACCTCTAATGGTGTGGGTGTGCCTGTGGTGCCAGAGGCAGGGGTAATAGGGCTCCTAGTAGGTATCGGATGTGGTTCCCGTGTACTATGGTTTGCCAATCCCTGTAATGGGCCATGGAGGGGCCACAGTCCATGGATGTGGGCTGTGAGCAGGTGTGTGATCCATGGACGTTTGAATGATGGATCACATACGGTGTGTAAGGTCCCGGTCAGGCAGGATTCCTGACTACGGGTGAATGTATATCATCATGCTGGGGGACTAAAGCCAGGCGGCAGGTACCGCCATTGGGACCCACAGGGCCCGTTGAGGCGTATGTAACGAAGGTCAGAAGCAGGGGTTAGAAGGGCTCCCGTATTGGGTAACGCGTGGTTAGGCCAGGAGGCCGCAGCCCCACGGGTTACTAGGGTTTGCCAATCCCTGTTATGAACCCGGAAGGGTCATCATCGTACTGTAACTTATGTATAGTGTAAGTAGGCCGGAGGCCGTAGCCACCATGGGAGCTGTTAGTAGAGCTCCAATGGGGACAGAGATGGTTACAGGTCCCGGGTTACTATAAAACGTTATGTGCAATATAAGTGTTATGTGATGTTAAATGTAAATGTATGGTGTATTTATGTAAAGTGTTGTTAATCAATGTGATATGTGTCAAACATGCTACCCGGGTTATGTAATTAATATGTGAAAATAAACGGGTAGACATTGGTTAACCTTATAAACACGTGTTGTTGTCGTTTTGCAAGCGGGTTCCCCGGTTGCTACCTCACACAGTTATTTCCCATCTAGGGGTTACTGCTAATTGGGTAAACACTGAGACTCTTCTTTTATTAATTTGTGAAAAATACTCAAGGAAATACAGAGAGTTTCATATTGAGAGCTTTATATCACAGTTTTGTTTCTATATTTTAGAACATTTATGGCTATTTACATCTACAGATCCTTCTTGACCTTGACCAGCATGATACTCTTATTATAGTATCACCTAAGGGAATATTCATCCTAAGGGAATATTCTGCTTTCTTATAGAGGAAATATACCTCAGAAAGTGACTTATACATGTGTTGTGGGCACTGAGTACATGGCTTGTACTTTTTTAATTGTTTTTAATTGTGTGCTTTTGTTTGTCTTTTGATACTACAATAAAATTATACCTTGATATTTCTAAAAAATTCCAATTTGTCAAAATCTCTTTGATCCCGATCAATTATACACGTTTCTTTCCTTTTCACTACTCTCATAAAGTCATCGCGCTGACATGACATCAGGAGTAGTATTCATAGACAAGGCACTCCCAGTGGAGTTGATTATCCGATATTTTTATTTTTCAGTGCATATATACAACATTTCGATGTAAACTTCGTCAGACATAGCACTGTCTCTAGCGGAGATTTAGTTAGGGCAGTAGCTACAAAATCACAATTAGTCTTGTTGGCTGTGTGGTATAACGTATAACTTGGTAAATGTGGTGTCCTGTGCTGTGTGCTGTGCCGTCTGATGAAGGTGTTTGTTTACACCAATACATTGTATATATGCACTGAAAAATAAAAAAATCGGATAATCAATTCCACTGGGAGTGCCTTGTCTATGAATGCTATGTTACGGTGTGGAAGCCTACCTGTGCACCCCTCAACCCAAATCAGTAGTGCCTTGCTTTTCTTCAAAAATGACATCAGGAGTGTCAGCATGCTGCTGCACCACATCGAGTCAGGAAGCTTTACTGGAGGTCCACTGACCCTGGATGTGATGGCACACATGGAGGTTTATTTGTTTTACCACCTTAAGGTACCTTTACACGCCACCTCTGAAAGGTAGCAACTGCCAGGCATTGGGGATATTGCTACGAAATGGCAGCGTGTAAATAGGGAAATTCCTTCCGGTGTCCTACAGTTGACTCAGATACCTGTTGCTGAGCCGTGATCAAAAACCGAAGGCAACGGAAAGGCACAATTACCATGATAGTGGCGTCTAAACGTGGCACAGGCTTGGATGTTGCTTCGCCTAGTGATTTCACAGGGGCGTGCCACAGCGTCATGGATACCACGCCCCATCAGCGATAATTCGTGGGGGCTACTGTGTTACCATTGGCTGTCCCTGCACAGGGCGCCATATTTAGAGAGCTATCCATTCACAGTCCACAATTGCAATGGCGTCATGTATTAGCCAGCTTTCCTGTGCAGGATGGCCAATCATGATGCTATTGCGTTGTCCAATCAGCGTACGAGCATCACGGAATACACAACTCTGTCACGCCTATGTACTTGCGGCGCAAAAGATGTACGTCCATATTCCTTTGTGGTAGCGGCGTGTAAACCAGGGAAGGTATTCAACAGGAAGTAAGCCGCAGGAGCTGTCGGCACTTCCAGGGAACACAGATACCTTCAGTGGACAACGCAATGGCGGCGTCTATATGCGGCATTAGCGATCGGTATCCACCGTTAAAAATGTGCGCGTGCACTTGCGGTGGATACCTGTTGCTAGGCACAGTGGCGGCGTGTAAAGGTACCTTTATAGACAATAAAACAAATTAATACAAAGATACTGCCTGCCCTTCCCCACCTCCCTCGCAAAGATTTCATTTTCCATATAGCGTTTGGGGGAGGGAGATTTAAAAAAAAAAAAATACAGCCCTAAGTGTGTGCACATGGTTGTGTTTTTGTTATATTTTTTGATCCATTTTGTTTGTGTGCAGATTTGTCACAAAACCTGAAGGGAATGTTGCCAGCAAAGTCAATAAGAATCCTGCACTGTTAAGGCCCGATTACACGGTGCGATATCGAGGGTAATATCACTGAAACGTCACGGGTTGAGTGACGTTGAAACGACATCGCAAGTGTGTCGCTGCATGTAACAGCACGATTCAACTACGAAAATTCACTGGATCGGAGTTGACAGGTTTACCAACATGTTGTTAAACCTGACGATATCAGCTTAAGCAACTTGCTGCATCGTTCTGTGTGACACCGCAATAACGATGTCGTGGATGACTTCGCCCATTTCCAGAAATGAGCAGAGACCATACGCGAGGTTTGCAGACAATACTGTGTCGCCCCAGGGTGTGGTGTACTCGGGTATCAGGCGGCAGAAGGGGTTAACTGTGTTGTCACAGGGAATGGCGGCCGCGCCTGTCCCCAAGTCCTGGGAGACGGTTCTCTTGAAAAGGGGCTATTTACAATGGATTATGTACACATTTATAGTTGTCGTGACGCCACCTGCAGTACCTGGTGAGATGTCACCAGCGCAGCCACAGTCCTCCGGAGTTCGGTGGTAATGCGGCCGGGATGGTATAGTCCTCCGCAGGCAGGACTAGGACCTCCGGGGCAGCGATCCTGTGGAAGGAATGAGTTCATGCAAAGAAGGAGCAACGGAGTCAAAGTCACTTCACCCGGGTACTTTACTGGAACTTTAGCAATATTAGTACAGTCCTCAGTGCAGTTAGATGTTAGATGACAAGTGGCTACGGGTGGCTGCCATCGGATCTCTGGTAGCTAGACGGAACCCACAGAGTGTGCCTTTCTTGTTCCAATCTTCCCTGCTTCCCAGTAGTTTGGTAAAGTCTGATTTCCTGTGGTAGATCGGACCTTCTGCCGACTCTCTCTTTCCTTCTCTTGCTCCCGTCTGGTAACCCTCTGCTGGCTAAAAGCTTGCTCCTTCAGCGGGGCCTGGTTCCCTCTATTGGTCGCTATACTGATATACCCCCATGCATCGGATTTTTTGTAGGCCTTAAAGGATCCTACAGGTGCGGGCTCCGGTACCCGGTAAGCTGCTGGGGTTGAACTCCCACCGAGCCCCTCTCTTCCCCCAGGCTGGCTGTCTGCGCCTGGGAAGCTTTCTTTCTTTCTTTCTTTCTTTGAGCCTTTCTGTCTTCCTCCTCCTCCAACTGTTCCAGACCCTCTTGCCCAAAAAGAGGGGGACTAGTCTTGCTCCTAGTCTTCCATTCTGCTCAAAGACCTCGAGGCAAAGATCTGAAGCCCAGAAAGCCTCCGGCCAAAGACTTCCTTTCTCCCCCTTCGGGTGACTATATCCACTCCTGGGTTCCCTCCCATCATGTGATCTAGTGTGGGAGTGCTTGTGTATAGGTTCCGCCTATCATCCTGAAATCCACTTGTAGCTGAGATATCTGCACCGCTTTTATGGGTGCAGTACCCCTCTGTGGCACCTATATAGTGGGGCGCCACAATACCTGCTCACAACATCATTGGTGAGTTGTTCACGATATCTACACGTGTGACATCTCACCAGCGATGTTGAAATGATGCCAAAAACGACCGCGCGACCCCAATATCGCTGCCGACATCGTAACAACGTTGTGCCGTGTAACAGTACCCTTAAGCACACCCTGCAGATTTGGTGCAAAAAATATTCTGCAGCATGTCAATTTTTTTCAGCAGATTTACAGTGGGTATCACCTATAGATTTTAATGAAGCCAGTTAAAAATATTATAAAAATGAAGGTGAAAAAAGATGCAAAAACAATTGTAAAAATGCAGCGGAAATGGAGCAAAAATGCATATTTCGCTAAGAAATGCAAAAATGGTGCAGAATTGTCTGCAACCAAATACTCAACATGTGCACATACCCTTAGTGATGACAGAAGGCTACCATTCAGGCAAGTGGATGAGACCTGCTGGAAAGAGACTTTTGTGGGATTGAATCCAGTGATGGTTGAAAGGGGATTTGGGAAGGAAAATGATCTGCCCAACTGAGAACACTAGAAGAAAACTCAAGAAAAGCGTAATGGCACAATAAGTAGTCTGGGTGTAGGGTGCATAGATTAAGATTAACACATTGACTTGCGTGGCCAAGTATTAGGAAGTTGAAGGTTCACTGTATCTGTTCTGCTTGTGTAATGTTCACAAGTAAAGTGCTGTCTCTCTAAGCCACTATGCATATGTCTATGTAGTATGCAGAAGAGAGCGTAAAGTATACTACCTGCTACCCTTTGAGAAAACAGGGGAGCCAGCACAGCCAAAAATTGCTGAAAAAATAAATGTGTAAGTACACCTGTCACTACCATACTGCATACAAATAAAGATATTTTGCAAAAGATTACCGAAATAATCTTTTGAGCCACTCTTCCACGTCAAGGAATGTTTCAGATAGAGTGGTCCTACTCTACATATTTTTAAATTTTTGATGTGTCTGTAGACAGCATAATATAATATAAAATAAAGAGGACCATATAAAGCTAAGAATTGGGGGAGGGGAAGTTGGAGTTTTAGTGCTCACCGAATTCCACAGACCGGTTGGTGCCAGGAAAAAACGTCCCGTACGTTCAAGATGAATAAACGTGATGATGGATCCAGCACCGGACACTTTTCCAATTTTTCAAGTTTATTATTGATTAAAGTGAAGTCATAAAATCAAGCGACCTGGGGAGCGCAGTCCCGCTGGACGCGTTTCGTACAACGTACTTCATCAGCAGCTAAAACCAGAATGAACATTGATCCTATATATATCATATAAAAACCCCACCCCCCCATTAATCAATAAATAGTATTCAGCTGATAGGCTGGAAAGACCTATATCCATCCCTCATGAGGAAAAGCCAAACCAAACTTAAGCCCATGACAATATGCAAAGATATTAATGCATAAATTGTGACAAAACTCTGTGTGCACACATTAAAAAAATACATTATTACAATACATATATATATATATTCCCATATTAATGTGTCACACTTTCATAAATCATCCCCATTTAATAGAAATAAGAACAGTCAGTGCGATAGTTCAATCCTGAAGGAGCCCTCGTTTCCAAATTCAAGATCCAGAAAAACTCATTTGTCAAAACCGCACGACCCCAGTCTCCGCCCCTTTTATTGCGATTTACTCTTTCCACACCTTGTATTCTAAGAGAAGACAAATCACCATTATGAGTGTCTCTGAAATGCCTGGAAAGACCTGACAGGTTTTTACCCACAGATCTAGGGTTTGGGATTGAGCCCGTTATATGTTCTCCAAGCCTTTTCTTTAGGGGCCTGATGGTACACCCCACATAGTTCTTCCTGCACGTTACACATGAAGCCATGTAAACCACATGGGTAGTATTACAATTAATATACCCATTGATTCCTTGGCTTCTGTTGTTAGTGTAACTTTGGACTGTTTTGGTTTTCACCATGTACTTGCATAAGTTACACCTCATCCCCCCACAAGGATAATTACCTTTAGTATTAAGCCAGGTCGGGGGAGCGCTATTCAAGGAGAACAATGATGGAGAAAGAATATTACCTATTGTCATTGCCCTCCTAGGCACGCATCTGTACCCCTTCTGCAAAATTTTGTGGAGGATGGGATCCTCATGTAATATGGGAATGTATTTGTGGACAATCCTCACAATGTCATTATAGTCTTGACTATACGTGGTAGAAAATGTTGGTACATGTGTGTGTGGTTGTCTTGAATCGACCTTCTGATGTTGTGTACCACAGTTATCTGGTACAACAGCCGCAGTTTGCACTGTCACTGGTTCAAGTAGAGAATCCCTTGATCTTGCTCCCACCTCCTGTAAGGCGTCATTCACATGGTAAGGTGAATATCCGCGATTACAGAGGCGTTTACTGATGTTGACAGCCTCCTCCTGAAACGTTTGATCTAGTGTGCAAGCTCTTTTCGCTCTTATTAGTTCACCCCGTGGCAGATTTCTTACCACATGTCGAGGGTGACTACTTGCAGCATGGAGGAGTGTATTACCTGCAATCGGTTTGCGATACAGGGAGGTTACTATTTCTCCTGTTACACTGTCACCCATCAGCATGATATCAAGATAATGTGCCTTGGTTCCATGTACCTCATAGGTGAATTGTATGTTGAAATCGTTATCATTCATGTAAGTAACAAACCTTCCAAACTCGGACTCCTGGGGGGGAGGCACCACGACGTCTCCCTTCCAGATCAATATGACGTCGTCGATGTACCTCCCCCACCAGAGAACGCGATCAAGATGTGGGTTGGTCTCAATATGGATGTACCGCCTCTCCCAAGCAATCATGTACAGATTTGCTAGGGAAGGTGAAAAATTGGACCCCATAGGGTAGCCGCACTTTTGGAGGTAGTATTTGTTATCAAAAAGGAAGTAATTGTTTATTAATAATTGTCTAAGACACATTATAATGAACTCTTTCACTAATGAAGGTCGATTCAAGACAACCACACACACATGTACCAACATTTTCTACCACGTATAGTCAAGACTATAATGACATTGTGAGGATTGTCCACAAATACATTCCCATATTACATGAGGATCCCATCCTCCACAAAATTTTGCAGAAGGGTACAGATGCGTGCCTAGGAGGGCAATGACAATAGGTAATATTCTTTCTCCGTCATTGTTCTCCTTGAATAGCGCTCCCCCGACCTGGCTTAATACTAAAGGTAATTATCCTTGTGGGGGATGAGGTGTAACTTATGCAAGTACATGGTGAAAATCAAAACAGTCCAAAGTTACACTAACAACAGAAGCCATGGAATCAATGGGTATATTAATTGTAATACTACCCATGTGGTTTACATGGCTTCATGTGTAACGTGCAGGAAGAACTATGTGGGGTGTACCATCAGGCCCCTAAAGAAAAGGCTTGGAGAACATATAACGGGCTCAATCCCAAACCCTAGATCTGTGGGTAGAAACCTGTCAGGTCTTTCCAGGCATTTCAGAGACGCTCATAATGGTGATTTGTCTTCTCTTAGAATACAAGGTGTGGAAAGAGTAAATCGCAATAAAAGGGGCGGAGACTGGGGTCGTGCGGTTTTGACAAAGGAGTTTTTCTGGATCTTGAATTTGGAAACGAGGGCTCCTTCAGGATTGAACTATCGCACTGACTGTTCTTATTTCTATTAAATGGGGATGATTTATGAAAGTGTGACACATTAATATGGGAATATATATATATATGTATTGTAATAATGTATTTTTTTAATGTGTGCACACAGTCAGAGTTTTGTCACAATTTATGCATTGATATCTTTGCATATTGTCATGGGCTTAAGTTTGGTTTGGCTTTTCCTCATGAGGGATGGATATAGGTCTTTCCAGCCTATCAGCTGAATACTATTTATTGATTAATGGGGGGGGTGGGGTTTTTATATGATATATATAGGATCAATGTTCATTCTGGTTTTAGCTGCTGATGAAGTACGTTGTACGAAACGCGTCCAGCGGGACTGCGCTCCCCAGGTCGCTTGATTTTATGACTTCACTTTAATCAATAATAAACTTGAAAAATTGGAAAAGTGTCCGGTGCTGGATCCATCATCACGTTTATTCATATAAAGCTAACACTCACCTATACATGTCAGACAATGCTTCCCAGGGTGCCAGGTGAGTCAGTGAATGAAGAACAACTGAGGCCCCCACAACTGCGGCCTCCACCACAAGTGTTTGGGCTATTTCACAGTTAGCCCTCACCAACCCAACAAGCTCTTAAAGGTAAACGCAAGTCAAGTTCAGGCGAGTGTAGCTGCAATAAACTAGCCTGAGGACAGGAAGAGGTAACCGTATGTGAACAGTTACTAAAAATAATGGAGCCAATGCAGATGGAAAACAGACAATATTTGGCGTGCACGGCAAGTGGTGGTCAGCCACTTAACCATACCAGAGAGAAAACAGGGGGAGCCAGCACAGCCAAAAATTGCTGAAAAAATAAATGTGTAAGTACACCTGTCACTACCATACTGCATACAAATAAAGATATTTCGCAAAAGATTACCGAAATAATCTTTTGAGCCACTCTTCCACGTCAAGGAATGTCTCAGATAGAGTGGTCCTACTCTACATATTTTAAAATTTTTGATGTGTCCGTAGACAGCATAATATAATATAAAATAAAGAGGACCATATAAAGCTGTCTGACATGTATGGGTGAGTGTTTGCTTTAAATGGTCCTCTTTACACTGTATTATGCTGTCTACAGGACACATCAGAAATATAAAAATATGTAGAGTTAGGACCACTCTATCTGAGACATTCCTTGGCGTGGAAGAGTGGCTCAAGGGATTATTTTGGTAATCTCTTGCGAAATGTCTCTATTTTTGTGCAGTTTGGCATTAACAAGTGTACATACACGTATATATTTTTTTGCAATTTCCGGCTGTGCTGGCATCTTGTTTTTACCTGCTACCCTTTGTATATAAGTTAATTCTTCAGTGAAAAGAACTCTGTTTTCATCAATTTATCTGGCTTTCTCATGCTGGGGACAAATGAGTCTGAGGTTATACAGAGTGCAACCGGACTGAGTATCAAGATGTCTGCAGTAATCACAGTACCATCACACGTATACACCCAGAATCCCCAATTTTCTGTAGTGTGCCAGGGTGTTAAAGGAGAAGAGCTTGCCAATGGCTACATAACCAAAGCATGTTAGACATCTATTGGTTTAGGCTAGTGTTTGGAGACTCCTATAAAATGTACAGATTTTTCGATATTTGTAGTATGGAGCTTTAGGTCCAACATTTGTCATTGGTTGTTAACTACCTGACCAGGCGCCAACTTCTGTTGGCACAGAGTGGTCACTGACTGACCGCTCCTGCCACTGACTCAATGTGTCTATGGCAATAGAGAAACTCTTCTTCTTCGAGGCTGCTACAGTCATATGAAAAAGTTTGGGCACCCCTCTTAATCTTTCTCTTTTTTTTAGTTTAAAATTTTTTTTTGCAACAGCTATTTCAGTGTGACATATATAATAACTTATGGACACAGTAATATTTCAGGATTTATATGAGGTTTATTATACTAACTGAAAATGTGAAATATGCATTATTTCAAAATTTGACAGGTGCCAAAGTATGGGCACCCTTCTGATTTTCATGATTTGAATACTCCTAACTACTTTTTACTGACTTACTGAAGCATTAAATTGGTTTGGTAACCTCATTGAGCTTTGTACTTCATAGCCCAGTGTATCCAATCATGAGAAAAGCTATTTCAGGTGTCCACTTGCAAGTTGTTCTCCTAGTTGCATCTTCTCTGAGGAGTGGCATCATGGGCTCCTCAAAACAGCTCTCAAATGATCTGAAAAAAAAAGATTGTTCAACATATATGTTTAACTGATCTGGAATTGTTTTGTAAAGAGGAATGGTCAAAAATACCTTCATCCAGGATCCAGGAATTCATTAACAGCTACAGGAAGAGACTAGAGGCTGTTATTTTTGCAAAAGGTGGATCTACTAAATATTAATGTCACTTTTCTATTGAGGTGCCCATACTTTTGCACCTGTCAATTTTTGAAAAAATGCATATTTCACATTTTTGGTTAGTACAATAAACCTCATTTCAAACCTGAAATATTACTGTGTCCATCAGTTATTACATATATCACACAGAAATAGATGTTGCAAAAAAACAATTTTTTAACAAAAAAAAAAGAGTATGATTAAGAGGGGTGCCCAAACTTTTTCATATGACTGTATGTTGAAGGGGTGTAACAGCCACCATCATGCTAATTTAAAGCCTGCTGTCAGTAAGTATATCGTTGATAGTCACGCCCTGTAAACAGATCAGAATGGAAGACAATCTGCTGCTCTGTTGAAGTGACATCAGTGAAACCTGGTGAATTGCCAGCAGGAGCAATCTGTGACTGTCTATGTTGAAAGAGATTGGCGTCGGGCAGAACGGGCAAGTAGTTAGGAACTACCTGACCTGCCTTGAAATTTTTATGCACATGGTAAATAAAATAGTCCCGGATAACATTTTTAAAAGGTTCATTCACTAAACAACATTTATCACTTATTTACATGATCAATGGTAAAGGTATGATTGCAGGGAGTCTGGCGGCTGAGACACCCACATATTCTAATAAGTGAAATTACCTGTGTGAACATATCTGATGGTCACCTCACCTTTAAACCATTGCTTCTCAACTGTGAGGGAGGTCTAGAAGTTCAATTAAGGCTAGAGAGACAGTTTACAAAAAATGATCATATTCTACAGTCCTTTCTATGGCTTTAGTAATATTTAATTCATGATTGTCTAATTTTGAACTTATCTGATATATTGGGGTTATTGCCGAGATATCCTTCTTCATTGAGTTTTCTGTTAGTTGAATTTTTCAGATTCTTTTAACTATTAATTAAAAAAGTGCATATGCCCTAGGATCTTTATCTCCAGGGCTCAAACACCTTTTGAGGAGGAATGCCTATGCTCGGGCCCGATCAGACATACTCTATCTCGGGCATACTCCTTAATTAACGAACCCACAGAACACACTAAGACCAAATTTCAAACACAATGGAAGACTTGCAACTCCAGTTGCCTGAGGACCAGTGGAAAAAGATCTGTGCATTGACGCATAAATCCTCCATCTTTTCCCGCTTTCAGGAAGCTGGATTCAAACTACTTTCCAGATGGTATAGGGTCCCAACTAGACTACATTCTATCTTCCCAGAAGTATGCT
>JARQOC010000006.1:131208474-131219661 GCA_033576535.1 Allobates femoralis
AAGAGTTAGATTTTAGTCCCTAACCTGTATGAACGTATGACGTACAACAGTGTGGTGACTGTTGAGATGACAAGAGTTAGGATTTTAGTTCCCTAACCTGTATGAACGTATGACGTACAACAGTGTGGTGACTGTTGAGATGACAAGAGTTAGGATTTTAGTTCCCTAACCTGTATGAACGTATGACGTACAACAGTGTGGTGACTGTTGAGATGACAAGAGTTAGGATTTTAGTTCCCTAACCTGTATAAACGTATGACGTACAACAGTGTGGTGACTGTTGAGATGACAAGAGTTAGGATTTTAGTTCCCTAACCTGTATAAACGTATGACGTACAAGAGTGTGGTGACTGTTGAGATGACAAGAGTTAGGATTTTAGTTCCCTAACCTGTATAAACGTATGACGTACAACAGTGTGGTGACTGTTGAGATGACAAGAGTTAGGATTTTAGTTCCCTAACCTGTATAAAGGGTATGACGTACAACAGTGTGGTGACTGTTGAGATGACAAGAGTTAGGATTTTAGTTCCCTAACCTGTATAAACGTATGACGTACAACAGTGTGGTGACTGTTGAGATGACAAGAGTTAGGATTTTAGTTCCCTAACCTGTATGAACGTATGACGTACAACAGTGTGGTGACTGTTGAGATGACAAGAGTTAGGATTTTAGTTCCCTAACCTGTATGAACGTATGACGTACAACAGTGTGGTGACTGTTGAGATGACAAGAGTTAGGATTTTAGTTCCCTAACCTGTATAAACGTATGACGTACAACAGTGTGGTGACTGTTGAGATGACAAGAGTTAGGATTTTAGTTCCCTAACCTGTATAAACGTATGACGTACAACAGTGTGGTGACTGTAATGGTTTGAAGAGAGGATTTTAGTCCCTAACCTGTATTAAGGTAGTACGTACACCTGTCTGGTGACTGTTTTGATGACAAGAGTTAGGATTTTAGTTCCCTAACCTGTATTAAGGTAGTACGTACACCTGTCTGGTGACTGTAATGGTTTGAAGAGAGGATTTTAGTCCCTAACCTGTATTAAGGTAGTACGTACACCTCTCTGGTGACTGTAATGGTTTGAAGAGAGGATTTTAGTCCCTAACCTGTATTAAGGTAGTACGTACACCTGTCTGGTGACTGTTTTGATGACAAGAGTTAGGATTTTAGTTCCCTAACCTGTATTAAGGTAGTACGTACACCTGTCTGGTGACTGTAATGGTTTGAAGAGAGGATTTTAGTCCCTAACCTGTATTAAGGTAGTACGTACACCTGTCTGGTGACTGTAATGGTTTGAAGAGAGGATTTTAGTTCCCTAACCTGTATAAACGTATGACGTACAAGAGTGTGGTGACTGTTGAGATGACAAGAGTTAGGATTTTAGTTCCCTAACCTGTATAAACGTATGACGTACAACAGTGTGGTGACTGTTGAGATGACAAGGTAAGGGTACCTTTACACACGGCTACATTTGTAGCTTGTCACCAGTAACTTACAGTTGCAGTGAAATCATGGATACATGATTCCATTTGTACACACAACAAGTAGAACATGTATCCATGATTTCACTGAACCTGTAAGTTACTGGTGACAAGCTACAATGTACGTGTGTAAAGGTACCTTAGGATTTTAGTTCCCTAACCTGTATAAAGGGTATGACGTACAACAGTGTGGTGACTGTTGAGATGACAAGAGTTAGGATTTTAGTTCCTAACCTGTATGAACGTATGACGTACAACAGTGTGGTGACTGTTGAGATGACAAGAGTTAGGATTTTAGTTCCCTAACCTGTATAAACGTATGACGTACAACAGTGTGGTGACTGTTGAGATGACAAGAGTTAGGATTTTAGTTCCCTAACCTGTATAAAGGGTATGACGTACAACAGTGTGGTGACTGTTGAGATGACAAGAGTTAGGATTTTAGTTCCCTAACCTGTATGAACGTATGACGTACAACAGTGTGGTGACTGTTGAGATGACAAGAGTTAGGATTTTAGTTCCCTAACCTGTATAAACGTATGACGTACAACAGTGTGGTGACTGTTGAGATGACAAGAGTTAGGATTTTAGTTCCCTAACCTTATAAATGTATGACGTACAACAGTGTGGTGACTGTAATGGTTTGAAGAGAGGATTTTAGTCCCTAACCTGTATTAAGGTAGTACGTACACCTGTCTGGTGACTGTTTTGATGACAAGAGTTAGGATTTTAGTTCCCTAACCTGTATTAAGGTAGTACGTACACCTGTCTGGTGACTGTAATGGTTTGAAGAGAGGATTTTAGTCCCTAACCTGTATTAAGGTAGTACGTACACCTGTCTGGTGACTGTAATGGTTTGAAGAGAGGATTTTAGTCCCTAACCTGTATTAAGGTAGTACGTACACCTGTCTGGTGACTGTTTTGATGACAAGAGTTAGGATTTTAGTTCCCTAACCTGTATTAAGGTAGTACGTACACCTGTCTGGTGACTGTAATGGTTTGAAGAGAGGATTTTAGTCCCTAACCTGTATTAAGGTAGTACGTACACCTGTTTGGTGACTGTTTTGATGACAAGAGTTAGGGTTTTAGTTCCCTAACCTGTATTAAGGTAGTACGTACACCTGTCTGGTGACTGTAATGGTTTGAAGAGAGGATTTTAGTCCCTAACCTGTATTAAGGTACTAAGTACAAAAGTGTGGTGACTCTAATGGTCACTGAAAAGCTTGGATGCCAATCTGTATCACCCTGCCTATATCCTCCTACATTAGTCCTGAGAAGGACTGTTCTGGTCACTGGAAATCTTGGACTCCGATCTGGATCACCCTGCCTATGTCCTCCTACATTAGTCCTGAGAAGGACTGTTGTGGTCAGCAACAGTTTGCAGCCCTGATCCGGATCTACCTATGAGGGCCGCAAATCTGTCCCTAATCAGCAGCAGACACTCTCCCTACACTCACTGTCTGGATGGCTGTGTGCCGAGCACAGCGCGCCGGGAGTTATAAAGGCTCGGTGACGCTGTGCAGGGCGGCCAATCACTGCTATGTCACAACTAACAGGGCTGTGGCATTGCAGTGGTCTGTCAGCCAATCCCTGCACGTGGGCTGGCTCTCAAAAAAGCGCCAACATGGAGAGATGACGACCACGAGCACAGCACGAATATCGCGAGATTACTCGGTGCTCGGCGAGTCGCCCGAGTACAGTGATACTCGTGCGAGTACCGAGGTAGTGGCGAGCATGCTCGCTCATCACTAGAGAACATGTTCTCAAATCTGCGATCAACGATCCAACGATTTATCGTAGTCGTATTTCAGTGTTACACGCAACAACGTCCTAATGATGTCGTTTGAACGACTCCAAACCCGTGACGCTTCAGCGATATCGTTCATGATATCATACATTGTAACGGTACCATAAGATCAACTTGTCTTCACAGTACAAATGGACAATAACCCAAAACATACAGCACAAGCAACCCAAGAGTATTTTTAATGCAAAGAAGTAGAATATTCCGCAATGTCCAAGTCCATCACCAGATCTCAACCCCATTGAACTGCATTACATATGCTATAGACAAAATGTAAGGCAATAAGACCCACAAACAAACAACAACTAAAGTCAGCTGCAATAAAGGCCTGGGAAAGCATCACAAAAGAGTTAAGCCAGTGTTTCATGACATCCATGGCTTCCAGATCTCAATCAGTCCTAGTCTAGAAAGGATTCAGACCCAAAATCACAAAGATTCGGTCACTGTTCAGATATTTCAGCACCTAACCGTAGAATCTGTTAATTGCATTGACATGAATGAACAATTAACGTACAGATCACCTTGAGGGAGTTTCAATAGCACAAGTTCTCAGGTTGGTCTTGTAATTTCCATCAATAGCACATTAGATGGTCAGAGATGGAGATAAATTGCAATGGAATTGGCGAAAATCCACAAAAGTCAGTCTCAATGGCAGAATTAAACCTCCAAAAACAGGTAACGACTCAGGTGCGCAGATTGTTTATGCATGTATGTCTTCATTTTGTGATGTTAATCCTTTGATTTGACCAGCAATTACAGAAGTAACAATAAAAAATCTAGTAAATTAAGAATCAAATTTGCTTGAAATGTCAAATCTGGAACTAGAATGCATACTAGGTCAGACCCTATATGCAAAAAATTTACTCTGCAAAAGAACTGAGATGTAGGGAGTTCACACATACTGTAACACATAGTATTCTCACATATTGTAAGATGATACTGTGGTGTGGTGTCATGTCACATATTAATAGGTGTGTGCATTAACGCATTGGCAAAAAAATGCATCAACCATTTTGCAAATTATTGTGCAGGATTACAAAGGCACATGATTTTCTGTTCACCTATACAAACTCTAAACCTCATCAACTATCATAAATCTCTATATGTTACTTAATGTAGCAGTCGGGTAGAATACAGGTGGGCATTTTGGTTTAGTGTTATGAACGTGACATCTAAACCTCTATTCCTGTCCTGATGCCTTGCAGGTGGTCTGTATACTGCAGTTGGTAAAAGGGCATAAAGAAAGCAACATTATCATGTCCATCTGAAAGGTGTCATGATCGGGATGCTGATATCATCTGGATTGTAGACAGGGGCGGACCTACCGCATGTGCAGCTGGTTCTTTTGCATCAGGGCCCCGAGTTGCTAGGGGCCCCTCAAAGCTCCAGCGGATCCAGACTCTCCAGGCTCCGGAGGGTGCTGTGGCAGCGGTGGGGCCGGAAGTGCGGTGGCGGCTGTGCAGCACTGCAGCTTCAAAGCGTCCGACTCCTCACAGTGACTGGTCTGAGACAACCAGTACTGCTGTGAGTCAACACTGCAGTGTCACTTCCGTGTTCTTCCGCGGAGCCCTGAGAAGCTCTCCCTCACCCGGAAGTGACACTGCAGCGCTGTGATACTAGCAGGCTGAGCCATCCATGATCTCCTGACCTGTCCTGAGGGATCCTGACGTCAGAAGTCAGGTTGGGTGGAAGTTGGGGCGGCACGGTGGCTCAAGTGGTTAGCACTGCAGCCCTTGCAGCACTGAGATCCCAAGGTACTGGGCTCAATTCCCTCTAAGTACACCAAGGACAACATCTGCAAGGAATTTGTATGTTCTCCCCGTGTTTGCTTGGGTTTCCTCCAGGCACTCCGGTTTCCTCCCACATTACAAAGACAAACTGATAGGATGTTTAGATTGTGAGCCTCAATAGGGACAGCATTACTGATGTATGTAAAGTGCTATGGAATTAATAGCACTATATAAGTGAATAAATATAAATAAGTATATGTCACAGAAGATAAATGGGGAGGAGCACCCCATCATCTATCTAAATAGAAAGTTGTCCTTTTGTGAGTGAAACTACTCTGTTGTAGAAAAAGAGAGTTTGACAATCATGTAGGCACTGGAAGACTTAAAGGGAACCAACCTTAGGGATATAAAGTAATTCCAGAGCTTAACAGGCACTGGAATACTGAGTGCAATCATACCTTTACTTCAGTAATTACATGTACGATTGTAGAGAAAAGTGTTATCAAACACCTGAAAAACAATGCAGCACATTAGCATAGGTGCTGCACAGCATCACAATGTGGGGCTGGTTTTCTTTTAATTACTCTCCAGTAGGCTCTAAGCCAAACCCTCCCCCTTCCCTCTCTCCATCTCCTGCTCCTCCTTCACTTGTGTGAGTCACAAGCAGGAGAAGACCCCACCCCCTCCAATCTGCGTGTCCTGATCTGTCTCCTTTCACAGACAGGGACAGATCATTACAGATCACAGATGATAATAGTGGGGATCTGTACATGCCAAATGCTGGGAGTTGTAGTTTCCTTGGATCTGCAGATTGTGTGATGGAGCATGCTGGAAGTTGTAGTGTCTTTAGATCTGTAGATTGTGTGACAGAGCATGCTGGGAGTTGTAGTTTCACCTATTCAGGATCCGCCGATTGTGTGATGGAGCATGCTGGGGGTTGTAGTGTCTCTGAATCTGAAGATCCTGAGCCAGTGATACTACAACTCCCAGCATGCTCCATCACACAATCTGCAGATCCTGAGCCAGTGACACTACAACCTCAAGTATGCTCCATCACATCACACAATCTACAGATTCTGAACCAGTGACACTACAAGCCCTGGCATGCTCTGTCACACAATCTGCAGATCCTGAACCAGTGATACTACAACTCCCAGCATGTGTCTCACCACAAGGAAATGGGTACTCGGTTCTCGGGGGTGATGAGTCTTCCCGACTGTGCCCTGAAGGGAGCTCAACCCAACTTAGTATTCCTGGTGGAGACCGTGCTTGGGTGGTGGTTGGATCGTGCTCCTATGAAGCTTGCGACCACGCTGGTGATTTGCGGTCCAGAGCTTTATTTCTGATCCACGACGGAGCCGGTACCCCGCTTCGGACTGAGCTTGGGGTATTTAGTTACCCTCTTTCTTGGTCCCTTTCTCTTCTGGGCTGCCTTCCTTCAGGCCCCCTCCCTCTGAGCTGCTTCTCCTTCTCTCTCCTCTCTAGTTCTGCCTCCTGCTCACTGTGCTTTTTGGCTTTTCCCCACACTCCCCCTACCCGGGACTGGGTTTCTCAGCAGAGGAGTTAACCCTTTTGTCCCCTGCTCTGAGTGTGTGTGTGTGTGTGTGTGTGTGTGGTGCTGGAGCTTCAGGATTCCACTACTCATTACCAAAACAAAGCATGCTGCACTTTCAGTCAGGGGTGCAGTACCCTTTTGTAGCGCGCTCTTAGTGGGGCGCTACACTCCCCCTTGGGAAATTACACTTGTCCCCAAGTGTCCATTCTACCCTATTCGGTACAGAGTAAATGTTTTTAGGTATGCATAACAACAATACAACACTTTTAATAACAACATGTACACTTGTATTCTTCCCGTCCAGGAGGTACTGTATCTTTAAACGTTGCAACAGTTCTAAGGAAAAGTCCTCATGAAAGTCTATGAGTCTTATAACTGGGAAAGGCAAAAAGCAGTATATGCACACATTTTCATATTGAACAACTATATACATGACCAGGGTGTTGCAATTTACTTATCACATTTGCATACACGCAGGGCGCACCATCCACTGGGCCCCACATGTCTCTCACCAAATATAAAGAAAAAGTAGTGTGTATGAATGACAGTGATCAGAAACACATCAACCAATCACTAAGTGATTATCCAAAATATTCAATTTTTATTATAAAGACACAAAAAGCAGACAATCGTGCAGACAACATGTAATATGCAAGAATTAAAACCATTTAAAAATGTGGTGGGTAAAGCACCATCACACAAGAGCTGTGTGCCCAAATGCAATATTTAAATGACACAATTATCATTCTGTTGCTGAAGCAAAAAAGATGGAGTAAATAATTAAATAATTCAATGCCAGGTGACATAAGATGAAAGTTCAGGTACCTCTGATTGGATGCCCTGCTCAATATTGAAAAAGAGCCTGATTGGTTATTAAACCCTAGAATCAAATAAGGGAATAAGAAAAACATCCAGAGGAAATTACCTGAAAAGATAGCATAAAAAATCAAGTGTATTAATATGGAGCTGAGAACGTTTAATAACCAATCAGGCTCTTTTTCAATATTGAGCAGGGCATCCAATCAGAGGTACCTGAACTTTCATCTTATGTCACCTGGCATTGAATTATTGAATTATTTACTCCATCTTTTTTGCTTCAGCAACAGAATGATAATTGTGTCATTTAAATATTGCATTTGGGCACACAGCTCTTGTGTGATGGTGCTTTACCCACCACATTTTTAAATTGTTTTAATTCTTGCATATTACATGTTGTCTGCACGATTGTCTGCTTTTTGTGTCTTTATAATAAAAATTGAATATTTTGGATAATCACTTAGTGATTGGTTGATGTGTTTTCTGATCACTGTCATTCATACACACTACTTTTCTTTATATTTGGTTCAATTACCTTAGGTACTTTACAGCTACATTGTGTTTCACCAACTTACTCTGATCAGCATGTCTGTCGCAACATGAACCTGTATCCATGATCACTACAAAGTTACTGGTGACAAGCTACAATGTAGCCGTGTAAGGTCCTTATGTGTGACATTACACTCTTCCACCCAACCTCTTCACTTCTCACAGCCCGTACAGTCATTATGATACAAGTCCCGGTCTGAGTGCTCCGGAGCTGGTGCACGGTTCCGCTCACCTGTGATTGCGGCTACACTGACCTGTCTAGCCGGTCTGTGCGGAAGAAGCTTCTTCTGCACCGTGTGGGGCCCGAATGCCCCGACTTCCTCGATGTCGCCTTTCCGGTCATCATCCTCCTCGGAGCTTGGCCAGCTGGACGGCTCATCAGCTTCCTCGGACTCCACTCTGGTCTTGCTGCCATTGTCATCAGGTAGGGCCTCATCTCGCTCTGCCCCGACTTCTGCACTGGTGATGATGGGCTGCATCTCGGCTGGCAGGTCCTCACTGGTTACCGGGTGCTCAACCTTGGATCGGTCTCTTTCTCCCGGTTCCAGCTCCTGGTTGCTGTACCTCCGTTGTGTTGCTCCGTCCCTGCCGCCATGTTTAGTTTCCGGCAGAAGTAGTTTAGTCTCTGGCCCGCCCCCTTGGCTGTTTGGTGGCAATCGGGGCAGACAAACAGTTTTGCGCCCCTGGTATGGCCCTCCCATGGTAAGCCCCTGGGCCAGCACGTTGTTCTTTACATCGTTGTACCCGCCATCTTGGATCCACTGACAATGGCGGGAAAACGTTCTTGGGTACTGTGTATAGACTGTTTCAGGATGGCCGATAAAGTTCTGTAAAGCGCACAAAACCAGGTTCATGGGTTGGTTCATCCTGTTCATGAGCGCCAAGTATGTCTCGCCACAAGGAAATGGGTACTCGGTTCTCGGGTGTACTGGTAAAGGGAGTCGGTGCCCGAGACCGTGCCCTTGAGCAGGCAATAAAAAGGATTAAAATAAAATAGTTTGTTTGTAACGCCACTTGTATGTCCCGGTGATGACACCGGCGCTGCGGGAACCTCGGGGGTGATGGGCAGCAGCCAGATGAAGTAGCGCTCAACAGGTAGGGTGATGTCCCCGGGGTGTTGGAAGTAGCAATAGGTGGTGCAGTAGGGCAGCACGGTCACTGTGGAACAAGGCAGGTAAATCACAGTTCATAGAAAGAATCACTAATAGGCTGCTCACTCTGAACGGGTATTTTGCTCCAGTAATCTGCCGGTTAACAGGGTATGCGTTGGTGTCGGCTAAGGCAGTGGACCAGGTGGTTCTGGCAATGAGCAGTGTCCCTCTGAAGCTCCACTGGTGTTCCTTCTCTATCACTGTCACTGTCCTGCTCTACTGCTGCCCTTGCACGAATCTCGCTTACTACCAGGCCGGTTGGGGGTGATGAGTCGTCCCGACTGTGCCCTGAAGGAAGCTCAACCCAACTTACTATTCCTGGTGGAGACCGTGCTTGGGTGGTGGTTGGATCGTGCTCCTATGAAGCTTGCGACCACGCCAGTGATTTGCGGTCCAGAGCTTTACCTCTGATCCATGTCGGAGCGGTACCCCGCTTCGGACTGGGCTAGGGTATTTGGTCACCCTCTTTCTTGGCCCCTTCCTCTTCTGGGCTGTGTTCCTTCAGGCCCCCTCCCTCTGAGCTGCTTTCCCTTCTCTCTCCTCTCTAGTTCTGCCTCCTGCTCACTGTGCTTTCCGCTTTTCCCCACACTCCTCCCACCCGAGACTAGGTTTCTCAGCAGAGGAGTTAACACTTTAGTCCCCTGCTCTGAGTGTGTGTGTGTGTGGTGCTGGAGCTTCAGAATTCCACTACTCATTACCAAAACCGATCATACTGCACCTGCAGTCAGGGGTGCAGTACCCTTTTGTAGCACACTCTTAGCGGGGCGCTACACATGCTCCATCACACAATTTGCACATCCAAAGGCACTACAATTCCCAGCATGCTTCATGACACAATCTGCAGATCCAAAGACACTATAACTTCCAGCATGCTGCATGGACAGATACTCACTATTGTCATCTGTGATTTGTGATGACTATAGCGGGTATCTGTCCTGATCAGTGAGAGGAGACAGGTCAGGATGCGCAGAGACAGGAGTGGGCAACGTCTTCTCCTACTTGTGACTCACAGGAGTGCAGGAAAAGCCGGAGATGTAGAGGGAGGGAGGAGGGTTTGGCTTAGAGCCCACAGGGGAGTAATAAAAAGAAATACAGCCCCTTCAAGATTTTCCTTTTCAGGTCAAGCATAGACCTGGGAAACAACTCTGGAATGTTAGCATTTAAAGGGACCTCTATGGTCATTGTGTCCAACCCTCTGCTCAATACAGAATTACTAAAGCCATCTCAGACAAATTTATGTCCAGCTTCTGTTTGAAGACTTCCATCAAAGGAGAACTCACCACCTCTCATGGCACCCTGTTCCACTCATTTATCACCCTCACTGTCATAAAGTTTTTTTATAATATCTAATCTATATCTACTCGATTTCAGTTTCATTCCACTGCTTTGCGTATTTCGATGTGCAACTAAGCATAAGAATAATCCCTCTACACAGTGACATCCCTTTTTTGCAAGCTAAACATTACTAAATCCTTAATCGTTCCTTGTAGGACATAGCTTGCATACTTGTCACCATCCTGGTAGCTCTTCTCTGAACTTGCTCTAGTTTTTCGGTGCTTTTTAATATGTGATGCCCAGACCCGCACACAGTATTCCAGATGAGGCCTAACTAGGTATGAGCGAGTAGTGAAATTTTCGTAATCGTTACATTCGTAAGGAGTAGTTTGTAATACTCGTGTATTCATACAGAACAGCAAGTACAATGTAAGTCAATGGGAAACATAAGTATTTTCTAAAGGACCCAACAAAGAGGTCTGGGGGAGTGTAAAAAGGCAGAAATGGAAGATAAAGTGCTCAAACTGCTTGGGAACAGTACGCAAACATAATGTAGACTATGCCTGCATGCTGTTTTGTCATACAGCTATCTGCTCTGAGAGATGGGACCTAGTGAAAGTAAAAAATAAAACATGGTCCAAGATGGCCGCCGAGCAGGGAGGATGCTGAAATGTGCTCTCCCTGCAATCCATCCCAAATCGGGTCTATCCTTGCTAGAATTCTCTGGCTGGAGCACCCTCAGCTGCCGCAGGATTTCATCCACAACTGGCAACTGAGCAGTTTTGTACCAGCTGTTTTGGGAATCAACATAAGACAAACAC